>WBMZ01003119.1:0-38480 GCA_013400975.1 Atrichornis clamosus | reverse complement strand
CCAGCTCTGGGGTCCCAGCACAGGAGGGACATGGAGCTGCGGGAGCAAGTCCAGAAGAGGCAACAAAAAAGAACAGAGAGCTGGAGCACCTCTCCTATGAGGAAAGGTTGAAAGTATTGGGGTTGTTCAGCCTGAAGAAAAGGCTCTGGCGAGAATTACTGTGGCCTTCCAGTATCTAAAGGAGCTGCAAGAGAGCTGGAGAGGGACTTTGTACAAGAGCATGTAGTGACAGGAAAGGGGCCAATGGCTTTAAACTGAAAGAGAACAGGTTTAGATTAAAAATTAGGGAAAAATGTCTTCCCTGTGAGGCTGGGGGAGCACTGGCACATGTTGTCCCAAGAAGCTATGGATGCTCCATTCCTCTAAGTGTTGAAGGCCAGGCTGGATGGGGCTCTGAGCAACCTGGTCTAGTGGAAGGTGTCCTTGCCCATGGCAGGGGAGTTGAAACTAGACAGTCTTTAGGGTTCCTTCCAACCCAGGCCATCTTATGATCCTATGATGCCCCTAATTATTTTCTCAGATTCCCCTATAACCTCTTAGCTTATACTTAGTGATAATGAATCCTGTTCCTGATTGCTGTCCCCAGTTCTCTTATTTTTGGTCTTGAGGTATTTACAACTCATGGAATCTGGGCAAAATCTACTTATGTTTCTATTACCAACTTGTCAAAAAGTAAAAGCTCTACAGACTTCTCTTTTTAAACAAGAACAAAAAGTTCAATTTTTAAAATTCAATTTCATAATAATTTGAAGATTACTGCAACACAATGTTTACCTGTGGGTTTTTTTGTTGTTTGTTAAGGTTTTTGTCTTTTGGGGTTTTTTTCCTCTTATGAATCCAATTAGTTTTGGGATTTTTGAGCGGTTTAAATATGTTAAGTTAAATTTTAATTTTTTTTCCCCCCAGACTACTTCTAGAAAGACAAATTATGGTAATACAGAAAGGGAATAATTCTTAGAATTTACATTCCTAGATAAATTTCAAAACTCTTGGAAATGTCATGAGGTGGTGCTGTCATTAAATTGTCTATATTGAGTCTAGGTAAAGACAGTTGAGCAGGTCTGAATATAGACTGCTTAACAAACCCGAACTGGGAGATATTTTAGGTACAGATATATATAAAAATCTTCCATATTTTGAGATATTGACTAGCATGTGGTAATACACAGTCTTAGTCAATGACCAGCTTTCCTACTTGCTGTGGTCAGGGACATTTGAATTAATAGTGTACAAGTTGTAAGTGTTTTGCTATTTATTAATGAAAAAGCAAAGGAACTGGAGACTTTCTGCCTTAGACAGATTCAACTGTTGTGTGGGCCATCACAAAAGTCTTTTGGCTGCAGTGTCAGGTTAGAAGACTCTCTGAGCCAGTCCTGTTTGTTCTAGGTAATTTCAGCATGCAAGGACTGTTTAATGATACCCACCCAGTGGAAACAGCTGCACTTCTTAATTACTCATTGGTGAAAAACAATTGCTTCCAGTATCTGAGACAGGTCCCTCTATGAGGCAAAAACCTATATTTGGCTTTAGCTGCTTCAGGACCCCTGTACACAGTACAACTTTCCAGTCATCTTATTACGTCCCAAGATCCTGTTACATGACGGGTTTTATTCTGTGTTACAACAGAAAGGACTAGAAACACAGGAGGAGGCAAATGGCTGTAACTGAGAAATGAATTGCAGTCTACTCTAGAGCCTGGTAAACTGTGGCATAATTTGAAGCTATCATAATTTTTCTTTTTAATTTTGGGCAATGGCCTCAGGCCTCTGTAATAGTTTAATTTTTTAGATTTATCTTCTTTAGATGATTAACTACCCTACTTCCCCCCTTCAAAACCTAACAGAGAGACAGGGAGAAATCTCTGGAACATAGCCCAGATCTGGACTGGACTCTCAAGTCTCAGCGTTATCTCTGAAGATAACCAAGGAAAATCTCTCTCCTCATATGGGCACACCCTCAAAGTGAATGGGTCCCACCTGCTGCTCCACTGTGCCTCCATTCCCCTCTCTGAAGGAGACTGCCCAGTTCCTGCCTGTGCTGCCTGGTGCTCAGGGACCCTGACAACCCTGGGGGTAGGATGATTTGGTGTTTCTGCAACACCATTCTGCAATTCCCCTGCTGTTCTGCCTTTCCCCAGTGTTTTCTACAGTGTTTTGTTGGGGTTTTTTTAAAGTGTTATTGCATGCAATGCTGAGAATGGATTATTCCTTGTTATGAATTTATACAGCGCCCTAAGGGTCCCTTGATTTGTACTGTGGAGTTTCTCATGAATACATCTCAGTTGGGACCCGAGAGCTATGAAGTGAGGCTGAGCAGTTCGCTCTCTTCTAGATGAACTGTGAGCAGGGGACTCAGTGATATACACAGAGAAAGGCTTACTGCTGAGGGGAAGACTTGCAGGAGTCTCTTCTTAAGAGACCAGCCAAGAAAGTGCTCAGAAATAAAATGTGCATTTCTAGTCTTTTCCTTTGAGTAAATAACAATGCCCCCCGTCCCCCTCAAAAAAAAGGAAAACAACAACAACAACAAAACACCATAATTCTCTGCAAACTAGCCTGTAAAGCTGAGGAAACAGAGACCTCCTGCAGCAAGCTCAAGTGGCAGTCAGCCATTCCCATTCCGCAAACACACACTCACCATCATACAACCAAGGAGTACGGCTGAGCAGGTGCCCTCGGAGAGCTGAGGGAGCCTGTGGATGGGAAGATGATGGCAGAGACTTGGACCTGCTTCCTCCCTGCATGACAATCCAAACAGGAAAAAACCCACTGACTGAAAGCTAGCAAGCCCTGAAAAGTAAAGCTCATCTATTTGGACTCTTCCACACAAAGTTTAAGTAACACAGCTTCTGAATACAAACTACTGGAAGTTTATTCTCCAAAGACATGTTCTAAGTGCTATATACAAAACCAGTGTTACACCGGGAGTCAGGGAAGTGAATTCTCCCTGAGACTGCCCTGTGTGTAACACTATGTCCTTATTTACTCTCTGTCTCCACTGTCTAACAGGTCTTTAAACTCTTGAGGCCATGGGCTGCCTCTGCCTCACAGTTCAGCTCAGTTGTCTTCTTTGGATATTGATTTTTCTGTAGGCATTTCTTGCTAACATCTCACCGAGAAATGGAGATGCAGAAGGTTAAAACTGGTATATAATTCCCTGAAAAATTACTGCTCAGTGAGACTAAAGTCATGCTTTCTCCAGCAGCTGCTAAGTAGCACAGGAAAGGCAGTGGCACCTCTCAGCAAACTCTTCCTAGTGATAGATTTTGATACTTTAGAAAATCTGGGACTTAGAGTAGCTTACTCTAATACTCACCCCTGAGTACAAAAAGCTTTACTAATAAAAGGACCAGGTTAAAAAGACAAAAAAAAACCAAAAAAACCAAAACCAGTTTTTGTGGGGTTTGTTTTGTTTTTTGTTTATAAATTTTTTGTTTGTTTATGTAATTTTTAATTATGTAGAAGTTTCTGCCAGCGCTTGGCGTGAGATCATGTTTAATCACACTGGTAGTCAGCATAGCTGGTGAAGACCAACTTCCCTCCTTCTCCAGGGAGAAAGGAATTCACAAAGAAGCTTGGAGAAAGAGAAAGAAACTGAGTTCAAGTCTGATAATTCAGGTACTACCAGCTTTTTGCAAATACCAATCCCACTATATGGATTCTATCTGTTCTCTATCAATCCTCTCATCCTTCCCTCTAAAAGATGGTAGAAAGGTAACACAGGGGTTTTTTTCTGAAATAGATTTTGGTTAATTCTGAGGAGCTTAGTCAAGAAAAAATCCCGAATCTTGGTGATACATTACAATGAGTGTGTCAGGCCCATGTATTGAAAATATTCTGGCTCAGATATTATCCTCACTAATGGTGCTTCCATGAAAACATAAAGATCAAGGAAAGGAAAAGGCATAACAAAATCGTTCATTGTGTTTCTGTGCGTCTGACAAAGTCATTAGGGAAAACAAGAAAATGGCTTTTTGATGCTGATGCTGCATAAGTATGTTTTCTGAAGGAAAATGTTTTCACATTATCCTAAGAGGTGAAAAAGAAGAGAGATTAAACTCCCTGGCCTTTTACTCTCAGGGGTGATTTCCTTTAGCCCTGCTGACAGAGGGGAGAATGGTTTGGGTAAACGACAGCAGGGGTGGGCAAAGGGATACCATCATCCTCCCTGTCTGGAAGATGTACAGAACAGGAGTGGAATGGTGCTCGAAGGCCAGAGGAAAGCAGAGTTTGTGAAAGGATGTACAAAGAAACTAGTCAGGTGGTTTGGAGTGATTACCTGAACATGGAAGATTGAACAAGAACATCATCATAAGGCTGGTACATCAGAAAATTTGCTTCAGTTCCTGAAACTCACCCAAGGATGCCTAGAGTCATCTGCTGGGAGAGGCTGGGTTCCAACCCAGACTTTCCATTTTACACAGGGACTCCATGTAGGCCTGGACAGGGGCCAAGATTTGCAATTCCCCTGCTGGGGAACATCCAAGAATGTTTTGTTCTCTCAAACCAAGCTCTTAGAAGACACTCTGGCTGAACACAAAACATACAGTCAGGACTAAATGCCCTGCAATCTGTCCTCTCTGTGCATGTCCTGAGTTCAGACCTCTTTGGTCAGTTTATATGGTTTGAGCTACAGAGACAAACTGGTCATGGGACGAGCAACTGTCCCAGTGATCAGTGCGCTAAAGGACTCTACTGAATTCTACAGGAGACCAATATTTAAAGTTATAGACTTCTCCATGCTTCATATAGCTGATTTTTTTGTTGCTGTGTGACAGAGACCAATACCGTGGCTTCTGGAATGTGGAATAGCTTTGCCGAGCAGTTACTTTGTGCAGTTTTTCTGTGCAGGGACCACTGAATGTACAACAAGCAGGGCATCTTGGCACAACTCCATGCAATGCAGCCACCCCCCTGTTCTGACTCCATAGTTTGCATGTTTAATGCATTGTGGACATAACAGCTGAGTCCTATAATACTGTATCTCTTACAGACATAAATTCGATTATACCGCATCATGAAACATATGTACCTTTTCTTATTCTATGTCTGATTTGCTTAGACTTGCCTGGTGGATCTTTGGACTGCACTAGAAAAGACGAAATGATGAAACTTCACATTGAAAAGGCTAACAGATTTAATGGGTTTGTTATTTATTAAAATTTACTACCAAACCTAGATTTTCAACAGCAATGAAAATTCACACAAACAAAAAAAAGTGGATGAAAACTGGTCTTCATATTTCAGCAAGTTGGCCTAATTCTGCTACACTGAGTAAGCCCAAAGACAAGGAAAAAAAACCTAGTTATCAAAGTATTGGTTGGCCAATTATTCTCAACCAGACACTTTTTGTTTGCCTGCAAGAATGAGATGTGGATGGGGTGAGTTTGAAGGAACTCTTTTAGGGGATCCTAAAAGAGTTGATCTCATTAACTTTTCCATGGGGGACAGAAGTTTTCCGTGTTATGTTAGCTGATGCCTGCAGTCCAGGCCAGAAGTAACCTCTTTAGCACCTGCAGCTAGCAGGCTCTTTAGATCTTTAAAAGCACAAATTAGCTCTGTCACATTATGGGGGGTTCATGGAACAACTTTTCTTTAAAGGCATTTTACTCTTCACTATTTTCTTCTTCTTCTTCTTCTTCTTTTTTTTTTTTTTCCCTACCGAATAACTCCTTTTTTTCTTTTTTTTTTTTTTTCCCTTCATCTTTAACCCCTTTCCTTTGCCTCTTTTTTTTTTTTTTTTTTTTCTTCAACCTCATTTCGAAGGTCTGACAGCTCAGATCTGTAATGGGTTTTCCTGCTGGACAGCTTTATAATTGGGACTGCAGAGTTCTGAAAGCATGCCAGATGTGTCGTCATCAAACAGCAAAGCCCTCATTAGAGCCTGAGTTGCAAGTGCATGTGTATGTTTTCAGAAGAACTTTTCCATTAATGGCTAGTAGGTGTCCAGGAGCAAAGATCATTGTCTCTTTTGTAGCTGGCCTTTATATAAAGGATTTTACCTAGTGAAGTGAAATATTTTCTTTTGCCCCACTGTGTTTTCCATTGTAATGGGGACTTGTCTATATCATTTGGTTGCTGAAGTGGTGCTTGATTTGACAAGATATCACACTCCAAATGCTAATTGCTCTTCGGCTGTATTATTTATGCAGGAGAAGCCAAAGTAGGATGTTCCTTTATTTTTTTTTTCCTCATAGGTGTTTCTCCAACTCTTCAACATGATAGCTTTGCCTTTATATTTCATATGTCTGAGCTGCAACATTTTTCAAAAAAAGATGAATTTTCTTTTATTTTGAAAAAGAGAGGCAGAGGTGGATAACGGTGCCTTATTTGACAATACATCAATGCAAATTCTCCATCTAACTCATTTAATTTTTGCAAATAATTTAGAATCTCCATATCTTAGCATGTTAGTGGGAAGATAAGTGCAAGTATATTAGACTATTCTTTGGAGCTGTTTTGAGAATAAAATGCATATAAGGTAAAGCTCCTTGAATTGAAAAATATTTTTAGGTACAAAGTAATTAAATCTTTCTGTAAAAGAACTATAGTACATAAGTGTCTAGAGTGAACTCAAATGAACTGATTAGCTATTTTTTGGTGGGGTTCCTTCTTCTTTTTTTCTTTTAATATAATACAGAGGTTTTTAAATAAAACTAGCAGAATGTCCTCTACTAGCCTTTCTTTCTTTCTTGCAGAAAATGCTTGTCAAAACTGCATGCTTGTGTGAAAATCTATCAATTCTAATAAAATTTCATTATGAAGAAATCTGAGAAGATTGTTCTGATGAGCTTGTAATGGAACAGAATGTTCAGATGTTTCCATTTCAGTACAGCCTTTTCTGTATATCATTTTAAAGCTGTTCATAGTGTATAAAATCAAACATGAGCATTACAATGAATCATTTCACTTTCTTTGAAAAAGCAGGTTTCAAATAAAAATCATTATTATTTTATTTCAGACTCACATTCCCGAGTAAATTTCACATTTCTCCTATTATTATTATCTAGCTAAAAAGAGTGAAAATTATGGGAATAATGTAATTTTCTGTGAAACAGAAAATACATTTGCAGCCAGGTTCTACTTTTAAAAGTAAATTGGTCAAACCATGAGTGAGCAATTTTGCAGATACATGAAGTGGGCTCTTTGTCATCTAATGTTAGACATGAATAGTTCTTAGAAAGTATCTAGACTATGTCTGTGATCCATGGAGAAAAATAGGAGTCATCAGAGGATTTATCTCGTGTGTCTTAGAGTAACATGATGTTCTCATGACAGGAAGTTCACCATTCTGCTATGGTTTATATATATGTGTGTATATATACATATATATATGTATACATACATATGTTTCTTCGGCAAAGAATGCAGAGAAAGGATTATAGTGAGAAAGATTTTGTTTTAATAAGAACATAGGACCGGAAGTGTTCTGGGTATTTCATTTTGGTTCATTTCTTGTTATAATTCTGCTCAAAACTCAAGAATGTTTATGCTACTTGTATTCTTTGGCACATAGTTCTGCTGTTCTGGACCAGACCCCACACTCTGCTAGGTGCAATGTAACAGAAGTCTGACTGCTGTTACCCTGTCACTAAAAGCATGCAGAGCCAGGTGACAACTGTGTGGATTCTCAGGTCAGTTTCAGACACCTCAGCTAGATTTAGTTCTACCGTTTAGTACATGTTAAACAAAAATGAAAATGTCACTGCTATCCTTGGCCAACAGAGCAAGAACAGGACAGTGTCTCACTATACAACAGGACATGTGTCATTCACTCCTCCCACATGATCCTGATTCTGATCTTGGTTGTGATAATACAGAACAGCTTGGTAATGATTTTGGATTCACGTAATAGTAGGTAAGGCCAGAAGCTAGTCTATGTTTGTTAATAAAAGCATATGTATGATTCACATCAGTTAAAGATATGGTCCATTGATCTTTTTGTCTTTGTCCTTACTCTCTTTTCTTCTCGTCTGTCCTTTCTGTCTCCCCTTTCTTTTCTTCATTCCTGTTGTGATTTACTGCATTATAATTACATGTTGTCTTCTGACTACTAATAATTCGAATATCCTATCCAGCCATACAACAGTAATTATTAGCTATAAAAAGTTGTTCCAAACAAGGACAAACAGACTGTCTTTTTTTTTTTTTTAAGCTGGTTTTTGAAGGCATTCTTGGTAATGATGTCTTTGCCTCATCCCCCAAGGAAACTAACAAAAAAAGGAAAGAAAAAAACAAATGCCTACACAAAGGAAGAATGAGAATACAAAGAGGAAATTCAATACTGTGTATTAACTCACAAAGAGAAACAGTGACTAAAGTGCTGGGCTTATCATTGACTGGAATGAAAAAAGATTACCCAACAAATCTATCCCTTCTGTTGATGCAGAGCTTTTCATAGACTTGCACCAGAAATTAATCTGGACCTACAAAATTACTTATATAAAAGAAACACTAAAAAGAAAACCAGCAAACCACTTCAGAACGGGATTATTTCTTTATTTTACACATAAATAAATGCAAAGATTAAAGAACTTGCATTATATTTAGTCTTGACATATGTTGTAAGGAGTAGGACTATTTATCTTTTCATTCTGTTTACACATTCACATTTTAATGATGGGACAGGTGTCCAAAAAAGCACCGGAAATTTCATTCTTTTAGAAAAGCAGGTGCTTTTAATAATTTAAAAACCCTTTATAAATTTGGTCCACAGTGCCATAATGGATTGATCCACAGGTCTTTTTTTAATAATATCAAAGCATGAGAGATTTCCTAAAATGAATTGTTGAGAGCTGAATCTCAACTCCATTGAAACCAGTGGCAAATCTCCCAGTCATTTCAAAAGCTTTGCCCCAAGCACCTTAGAAGCTTACACCAGGAGTCTGTGAAAATATTGTAAAATATTTGAATCCATCAAACTACGCAGCCTCTCTCCAATGCTGACAATTGGTGGATGCCCAGGTAAGATAAACATATAGTGGCATTTTGTCAGAATACTCTTTCAATCTCCAATGCTAACTGCAATTTGCAGTGCAGAGATTTCTAAGATAAGGGATGGCCTTTTTATGTTAGCCTTGATGGCTTTTTCTTTCATGAAGGGCTTTTTATGAACCTATATAGATATTTAATCTTCAAATGTTCCTGCAGCAGGGAGTTCAACAACTCATCAGGCTTTTAGTCTTTACAATCAGAACACCCTTGATTTGTTAGATTTGTGTTTGCTTTTTAATGATTGAATTTGATGTCCTCTATTTTCTGTGTTGAAAAAAAGGTCATCAAATGTAATCTGTGGAGCATAAAGTCTGAAAATCTTCTTATTGACCTCCATGTCCTTCGGATCAGGCTCATAATAATTTCTGCTAGAGTATCTAAGAAGAGGTTCAGCATTAATATACAACAGAAAGCTCAATACTTCTCATTCATAGTTTCTAAGACTGACTCTTCAATTAGAGACTGACTATGAGTTGGTGGAGTCCAAGACCGTGAGAGGAAGTAAAAAATCAAACGACAGGATCACAAACCTGGATTTCAAATCAGCAAATTCAAGGATGTTTGGGGACCTGCTTGAAGGAATCCCGTGGGATACGACCCTGAAGTGAAATAGGCGCAGGACAGCCGGTTGATTTTTCAAAGACCACCTCCTCCAAGCAGTAAAACAGGTCATCTCAACTAGCAGAAAACCAAAAAAAAGCATCAAGAGGTCTGCATGGGTGAACAATAACCTGACAAAACACAAGGCATGAAAAGTAAGTTAGAAGAAGTTGATGCATGATCTGGTGAGCTGGGAGGAATACAGAGGTTGAGTTCATATTGATGATGTTAGGAAAAGCCACTCAGTGGCGTTGACTCTGACAAGAGAAATGAAGGACCAAAAGAAGATATTTTTTATCAACAAAAGGAGAATTTATAGAAAATGTAAGTCTACTGCTGAATGGAGCAGGAGGTTTGCAATGTGATGAAGGCTGAGGTACTCAACACTTTATTTGCCTTGACCCTTACTGGTGAGATTTAATACCAGGAATTCCAAGCCTCTTAAGGTAATCCCAGAAGCACTGGAAACATCTGAGCAAGGAAGATTTACTCTTGGTGGAGGAGGATCAGCTTAAAGCGCAGTTTAACAGACTGGACATTCACAAGAACATAGGACCTGACGGGATGCACTCACAAATGTTGAGGTCCTGGTAAGTGCCACTGTGAGACCACTTTCAAATAATCTTCGAAATGTCATGGCATTTAGGGGAGGTTCCTGAGGAAGCAAATATTACCACACAGTTAAGAAGGGAAATCAAGAGGATTTGGGGAAATTTAGGCTGCTCAATGTTCTGTCTGTCCTTGGGGAGATGACAATGAAAATAATCAGGGAATCAAATATACAAAAAGACAAGGAGGGGATTTGGAGTAGTAAGTATGGACCTACAAAAGGGAAATCATGTCTGACAGCCCTGATAACCATCTAAGACAAAAAGAATAGTTTGATGAACAAGAGAAGGTGTGAGAATCTTGTTTTTTCTTGACTATGTCAAGATTTATGACACAGTCTCCCATTGAGAAACTGATTAAATATGGGCCAGTTAAATAGACAGTGAGGTGTCTGAAACCTGCTCAACTTCTGTTCTTAAGGAGTTTGTGACCAGCAAAATCCATGGAGGCCATTTAGCAGTGGCATATCCCAAGGGTCTATAATGAGGGCCAATACTATTTAAAATCTGTTTTAATGAATTGACAGTTGAGAAAATGTACCCTCAGCAAGTTTGCATTATAAGCAATGGGCACAAAAGGATATACAGGAAATTCCATTTAAACATAAAGAAAACTTCTTAACTGTGTGTGTGATCCAACATTACTATAAATTGCTTGAAGAAGTTGCAGAGTCTCTACCCATGAACATACTCAAAATCCCTCTGGATTTTATCAGGGAGTTGGACTGGGCAATCTCTAGAGGTCTCTGTCAACCTCAGCTATTTTGTGATTGAGTTATGTTTCCAAGTGAGTAGGGGTTTGTGTTACCATTTTTTTTCTACCTATCTCTGACATAGGTTAAGGGGTTGGCCAGGGGATAAACAGACCACATAATATGCTCTGGAGTGTTATTAATCCCCAGTTCATAAATGTTAATGACTTTCCTGCTCATGGCTAATCCAGACAGAGAAAAGTGGTTTTGAGATTAGAAGATAAATCCTTACCTTCATGGCAGGCACAAAGGACTCTGAAGCATTTGGGAAAATGACATGTTAGCATCAACACCAATTCTGCATCAGGATGCACCAGCACAGATTTATGCTCCTGAGAGGCATCCCATTTATCACGTGTGTGCTGCAAGATCCCACTTTGCATAGGTTTTTCCACAAAAGTTCAAGCCATATAAAGGTTGAGAATATAAAGAGCAAAAATATCAAGAGAGCCTCTGTAAGGTGAAATGACAGATACTTCCTGTACCTGTTCTCTCACCACTCATCTCAAACCCTTTCACTTGTTATTTTGTCAGTGCGGACTGTGTTCTTGCAGTCCGTCAGACAGCCCTTCATAGGGACATTTTGAAAGAAACCCAGGTTTTATAGTGTTCCCTGTGCAATCTGAGAAGAACAACTTCAGGAAAGCAGATGTGTTTCTACTCATATCTGAATAGCTGAGAGAAGGGGAGAGACATCAGGTTGATGTATATTCAATCTGAAATTATTTATATGCATAAACATATTTTTATATGTTTATTTACAAAAACATGCAGATAAATACAAATAGGCACATGTACACACATAGAAAAAGAAGAGATATGCCCAGTAAACATTTCAAAGTGTTGTAATTAATGTCTGTTCAGACTACTGCTATTTGGGTTTGTATATTTTTGAGCATTAGGGAGAGGGATTTTCAATACTTTCATGTTTCACCTTCTCCTGTCCCTATTAAAGAGATTAAAGTTGTGTTGGGACAAAGGAAAAAGTATAAGAAATTACCACAGCAAAATAAAACTATGTTAAACTTAAGCGCCCAGGCCCAAGAACCAGTATCACAGGACATTGCCACATGGCAATTTAAGAGAAAGATATGGTGATGATAATAATAAGGGTCAAATTCTTGTGAAAATGGCTGTGTCTTCAACACCTGCAGGAAATGTTCATAGTTGTTTCTGGTTTGGGGTTGCTAGCTAATACCAATATGTCCCTTTTGAAATATTTGTACATGACTGTCATGGGAACCAGGGTTGATGATGAGTAAGGATCATGTAGAGATCACAGAATCATAGAATTAAGTTGGAAAGGACCTTAAGGCTGATCTAGTTACAATCTTCCTGCCATGGACAGGGACAAAATCCACTAGACCAGATTGTTTAGGGCTCCATCCAACCTGGGCTTGAACATTTTCAGTGATGGGGCATCCATTTCTCTTGCATCTGGAGATTTTTCCTATTTAATCAAACTGACTTAGCGTCTGGAACAGAAACTGAGGCTGCTTTCTGCAAAATGCCATGAGGAGCTCAGTTTTAGGTTTCCAAACAGCCTCACAAATGGGTGTTTCCAATAACTCAAACCCACACAACCCATGAGTAGATGTTAATTCCCTAAATCTTTTGTCTTTGTAGTTATATAGTAGGAAAAAATTGTTAGATATAAGATTAAAGGTTGGTCAAAAATATAAATTTTTAAGAAAGGGTTGCTAACCATAAATATCCGCGTCCTTTTTAAATTCAAGAACACATTTTCCACTACAGAAACATCACAGTCGAAACAGCTACTCTTTTGCATGTTACAATATTTAATTGAAAAATTAATATCTGGAATGGCTCAATCCTGGAGATACTCCCAATGCTTGTAGTATATTGAAGTTCATGTGAACTTGGCGCAACCAACACTTAAATGGTATTAACAAAATATCCCAATTATGCCTATTCTGCTTTGTCTGAAACAGAAGCTAAAACATAAAGGAAATTAGTAAAGGTCTCAAGTAAAATTATGCTTCTTGCAGGGCTCAGAACCATAAAAACAAACAAAAAATCATTTTTCAAGTATCATAGAAGTAAAAGAGATCTGAAGAACAGAATATTTCCATTACTAAGGAATAATGAAAAGATGAAAATAAAGATGAAAAGTTAATTTTTATATGAAAAGTTAGTTTTCATATTTGAAAGAGGCAATATGAAGGACTTGTAGCAGATGAGGTCAATTAAGCACTTTTCAGTCCAGTAGTAACCAATACAGATAGAGAAATATTATTTCTAGGCGTAGACATTTACAGGTCGTGGGATTGAAATTCTCGTCTTAGGAACCTGAGTGTGGGCCCTAAGTGCACATCTTCTTGTTAATGTGGATTTGTATTGGTTTTTTAGAAAAAAAAAAAAAAAAAACCCAAAAATCAAAACAAACCAAAACAAAAAAAACCCCAAAAAACCCAAAAACAACCCCCACACCCTAGGATTCCAAAAAGATAGAAGTATCATTCCTTTATGTTAAAAACTAAATAACATTATACATCAGTACTGGGTAAGACAATGGAAAATGTTACAAGACACTCAGAAAATAGAAAATTGAATAGAATATAACTGGTAGAAAATTGGTAGAATATAATTATTAATAATAATAACAATAATAAAAATAACAATAATAATAATGTCTTACTGAAAATAGATTCCATAAAGCAAAGCTGGTTTAATGCTTACATGTTGCTTGAGAAAAGTAATTCTGCTACTCTGATAAATATTAGAGTATTCTTAATTTCAACACACAATTTTGATTAAATATATGTACTTCAGAGTATCAAAGTACACACATTTCTCTGTACCATCTTGTCAGCTGATTAACTGACAGAAGTGAAAAAAATCGTTATCTATAAAGATTCACCAGTGAATACGTGAGGTTTAGAAAATGGTTTTGTGCTCATCAACATTTAGACAGCGAAAGGAAATACAAAGTCATTACTGATGAAATGTGCAGATGACACAATATTTGTCCGTCTTTTACCTGAATTAGGGATAAATATTAACAATATCCAAGCAGCCATACAAGGGCATGTGAGTTGCTTGGTAAACTGGTCTCTGCCATACATGGTATTAGTTTTTCTGTATTTGGTTCCCTAAATGCAATCATATGCATGGGAACAACAGATGCACTCCAGACAGAGAATGCTGGAAACCAAAGACTTTGAAAAGGTTAAATGTAATAATGATTTTAAGAGAGGCACTGATAGAAGAGAAGTTTGTGTGATCCTGGGCTGCATAGAAAGAGAGAGAGGAGGGAGGAAAGTGTGGAGAAAATATTTCATTTCAGCATTCAGCATTCGTGGGACTGAGAGTAGAATACAATTGTGGCATCTGTATGAATAAAAATAAAGATTTTATTAAAAAAAATGAGCTGGGTGCAGAAAAGAGCCATGGAAGTGATTTCAGGTCCAGAGAAACTGCTTCACAGAGAGAGACTTAAAGAGCTCAATCTGTTCAGCCTATTAAAATGAAGACTGAGAGGTGACTGCAGTACAGCGTATCAGTACCTTCACAGGGGAAGAACGCTGGGTATTAATGGGCTCTTTAATCTAGTGGGGAAAGGCACATCAAGAACTAATGGCTGGGAGCTGAAGCCAGACAAATTCAAATTAGAAATTAGGCACAATGGAAGAGATGATTAACCAGAGTCACAAACTACTGAGGGAAACAGTGTTTTCTCCATTGCTTGATATCTTCAAAATCAGAAAAAAAAGTAGGGGGGGTTTCAGGACTGTTTTGGCTGAAGTTTTATTCCTTGAGAAAAAAACAGGTTTGTGCAGATTTGAGGTGGTACAGGTGGGTAGGAGAGGTCTCTTGACATGCACTGACATGACAAAAAACTGAGTGAATGTAGTTAGCATAGGCATGACTCTGAGCTAATGAATCTGGCCCCTACATTAAAGTTCTAGTCTCACAAGCCTTTTAGACTTTCCAGTTGGCACAAGAAAAAGCAGCTTGTATTTTTTAAATGTGAAGCGCCCTACAGAAATATCCTTTCTTGTAAATAAGGATATGCTTTATATCCCTAAAGAGATACAATATTAACACAACTTTGTCCTGGTACAACATCAGAAATTTAGTTTCAGGGTTTACAGTTCACAGAGCTCAGCTTTTCAATTTTAAGGATCAATACTCTTCTTTTTATATATATATATATATATATATAGACACATATATGACATTCAGGAGTAGAGCTGTAGATCTCCTTTCTGAGTATTTTTATTTGCTTTGGGTGTTTTGTGTGGTTTTTTTGTTTCTTTGGGTTTTAATGAGATTCCGAGAAAAAATTTGAGACAAAACACAAAGGAACTAGTAAATGAAACTCGAAGAGATTAATAAAATGTGAGCTGTGCTGTTAGAGTTTTGAATTTGCTAACCCCAGTGTCCTGAATAAAGGGACTGTGGCCATTTTCTCAACCAGTTATTCCAGAACTGTGTGCCATGCACAAATGTGGCATGAGTTTTAATACGCTACTAGACACTTGTTACTTTTCTAATTACAAGCAGACGCACAGATACCAGCGTTGATGATTATACAGACTATGTCTCCTTCCATTAGTTCCAGATGGCTCTGTTTTGTTGTGATATTTTTTAATGCCATTTCAAAATGTATTTATTAATAACATGTGTACTTTTTTTCTTTTTTTTCTTTTTGTTTTTTTTGCTGATACCCCAAGGTGCTGTGCAGTGCTGAGGAAGGATAACCCCATGCACTCCATGCTCCACTACAGGTGGGGGCCTTCCCTGCTGGGGAGCAGCACTGCGGAGAAGGACCTGGGGGTCCTGGTGGGCAAGAATCTGCCCCTGAGCCGGCAGTGTTCTCTGGNGCAGTGTTCTCTGGGGGCCAGGAAGGCCAATAGAGTCCTGGGTTGCAGTAGGAAGAGAATCCTGCCCCTCTGCCGAGCCCTGTTGAGGCCTCACGTGGAGCACTGTGTCCAGTTTGGGACTGCTTAGGACAAGGGAGGAGTGAAGCTCTTGGAGTGATTCCAGCGGAGAGCTACGGATCTGATGAAGGGACTGGAGCCTCTCTCTTATGAGGAAAGGCTGAGGGTGCCGGGCCTGTTTATCCTGGAGCAGAAAGGGCTGAGAGGGAACCTCGTCCCTCTCTGTCAGTGCAGGGAGGTGCCAAAGCAGGGGCCAGGCCCTGCTCAGTGGTTCCCAGCAGTGGGACAAGAGGAATGGGCAGACACTGATGCCCAGGAAGTTCCGCCTGAACATGAGGGAGAACTTCTTTCCTGTGCAGCGACCAAGCAGTGAATGGATTGCCCAGAGAGGGTGTGGAGTCTTCCTCAGTGGAGATATTCCAGAACCGTCTGATGAAATCCCATGCCGTGTGCTCTGGGATGACCCATGGTGTCACTTCCAATCTTATCCATTCTGTTATCCTGTGATTAAGCACAAGCTTCTTCTTAGTATTTGCATTTGGTATTTTGAAAGTGGTCACTGTATTGCATTTTCCAGCAGATCTGATATTTTTTTTTTCCCTAAGGATATAAAGAAGTAGAAATAAACAAATATGTGCTTCAACTTTATTTTTATTTCTTCTTGTGCATTAAAGAAAAACTGCATTCTTGCTCAAAAATTGCTTACAAATTTATTCAGTGTATTTGAGATTTAGTCCAGCTGTTTAATTATTTTTTTATAGGGGATTATTGTTTATGGTTGCCATTCCAATGAAAGGTAGTATTTATTAAATTTCAGATTTGTGTACAAGAAAAATCTTATTAAGTCTGGCCTCTTTTTTGCCTTCTGACTACATTAGAGAGGATTCTGATTGCAGAATGGCCTTTTAAGAAAAATAACACATTTTCCCCACTTTTTTTTTCAGAATTCATGGTAAGTCATTTGAAACAATCGATGTCAAGGTTATAAAGAAACAGTAAACATCAGATCATGATAGGAATATGATTATTGCTGGAGTATCCAGTTTGGTCTCAGTCTACTCTGAGTTATACCCAGAACAAACACAAAAAATGCAATGGTGACACCAAAGGCTTTACAATTGAAGTAGAATTTGCTATTGCTAGACCTTATCCAAAGGCCAGCAAATTCTACAGGAACAAATCTTTGATTTAAAAGGGTTTGGATCAGGATTTCAATAAGAATTTTCAATTACCAATTTTACTTTTGTGAAAAACCTTTGTGCCACATGGAGAATATATTTTCAAAAGACAAAAGCTTAGACTGAAGAGATGAAAAAAATGTAAAGGATGATAGATGTTCTCAACAGTTTTTAATTCAGTTTTGTTCAAATGTCTCATGATTTTCAGTGGCACTAGAAAACACTTGAATCAGTTTCTCCTTGTTTCTAGCCCTTTCACTTCATAAGTCCTCAAGGGGTCAATTTTCCAAAATTAGGCAAACTCAATGTATTCCTCAAAAATTAACTGTTTTAAGCCTGGGAACTCCTGCTTGGGATTACATGTCCTGCACCACACTGATGTAAAACCCTTTGAACTGACCTGAAGAGAAGATGATGAAACCTTACATAGTTCAGTAAAAATGTGCCTAGAATTCTCTATTTTACATTATTTCCAACCAAACAAGATAAAGTTATATAATAGTACTAGTATATTATTTTTGATTTTATTTCGTGTCATTTTGACACATAATTCACTCTATAGAGCACAAGAGCATCAAAGAGCAGTCTATACAGGGGAATGTGGAATTATTTCTATTAAATCTTATTTTGAAATTATTATAAAATATTAAATTAATTAATTACAACAATTTAATAATGTTCCTTTTACAAAGGTGAACCTTTATGGGGAGTAGCAGGTGTTATAACTAACAGAGCCACTGGAAGTGCAGCTTGGGCAGCCCAGGCTGGACAGTAGGAAAATGTGGGCTATTAGGGACTGTGCAGCCCTGGAGCTAATCACGCAGGAAATTGAAGGAATCTCTGTCCCTGGATGCTTTCAATACCATGTAGGTGAAAATGTGCCTGGACTAACACTAACTACTGTCTTACTTCAAACAGCTGGACTAGAGGCTTCAAAATATGTCTCCCAACCAATAGATTCTATAAGTAGCTAAATAGTTGCAACATACATTGGATCACTTTTTGTTTTTAAACTAAATTTGTTAATCAAGGCCTAATAAGTGATCTGAAATGCGTCATAAGAAACTGTAATTTGTGTATTAAAAACTCTAAGCCCTTGCAATTCAGTACTCCATTTTTTTTGTTGTTTTAGAGAAAACAAAATTATTTTCTATGAACAATTAGTAAATAATCTGTATTTAGGAGGAATTTCTAAGACTCCCAGAAAAGCTTTTTTACAGAATCATAGAGTCATTTAGGTTGGAAAAGATTTAACAGGTTTAATAAGATCATCAAGTCCAACAGCAAACCCAAGCCCACAACTAAACTTTGTCCCTAAGTCCCACATTTCGATGGTGACTCAACCCTGGGCAGACTATCCTGATGCTTGTCAACCCTTTTGATGAAGAACTGTTTCCCTAATATCCAATCTAAAACTCTCCTGACTCAACTTGCGGCTATTTCCTCTTGTCCTATTACTTGTTAGTTTTACATGTGTTTGTTTTATTTTATTTTGGCTTTATAAAAAAAAAAATTGTCATCTGAATAAAAATAAAGTTTTAGTGCCAATTTTATTATGATACCATGTTTTGACATATTTTAGAATGAAACATTATAGCTTTCAATTTCCAAAATATCATTTCTCTTATTCCCTTGAAAGATTAATCCTCTCCTTCCTGCTGCGTCTTCAAATAAAGGAAAAAGTTTAACTTTTTTATTTGAATATTTTCTTTGGTCTTCCATTTGCAGTTCTCTTCATTTTGTGTATTCATATTTGAAATAAAATGAAATAAAATAATGAAAGCAGTTTCATATTGATATGTTTTCCTCCTCTCCAACTCTATAGTTTTCTATTTCAACCTTCAAGTGCAGAAAAAAACAAGGAATGGGTATTCAAATACTTTTACCAATCAGTTGCTTATTGAATTAAACCAAAATAATACATATCGACATAAACCAATTTCTTTAGCAGACTGACTTGAAATGTGACCTTAAAACTTCTACATCCACCTTTTTTAAAAAAGTAAAGATGGTACTTTTCCACCACCAGTACTTTTCCACCACCACCAGTCTTTCAAAATTTATACATTTAGAATGCTTAATACTATATAGAGTTATTTCTAATTTACAGCAGTATGACCGGCTTAAATACAGTGCTTTTATTGTGATTTACACCACTGTTGCTGAGCTCTGAATCACAACCAAGTCTATATTTATGGTTTTCACAATCCCTTTGGTTGTACATAATTTTTACAGTAGAATAAAAATAGCAGATCCCTACTTAAAGGACCTTATCATCATAGATCCTTAATTACAGCTATGTTAAAGTAACCTCTATACTGGCCCACGAGCCAAAGCAACAATAAATAAAAGGGACTGTGAAGTGAGTAGCTCCTTCCAAAGGGAAATGTCAGCCTGCACAGGGAAATGTCACCAGTGCAATAACATTTCCCACAGCAGCACACGGCGCTGAGGGGAGCAGAGCTGGAAGAGGAGCTGTGTGAAGGGTGTGCTTGCTAAGACAGAGCTGGCTGTCCACAGGGCAGAGCAGGAGAAGCTGCCCGGTGGGTGACCAGGGGAGGTGGACTGTCAGTCTGAGCCATACCACAGGCTTGGCCCCTGGAATAAGGCTGTGGTGTCACTTTTACATCGATTTAATTTAACAATTATTTATTTCAACTCAGACACTACACAGTCTTCTCCGAAAGCAGAAAAGCTTTTCTTCTGTCAGATGTGTTCCTGTTTCTGCAACAGTTGACACAGCACTGTCAATAAGAGCAGATATACCAGAACTTCACAAGCCTCTGTCTTCTGGGTTAGGTGGTCACATATGGTTTTGTCTTGTAGGATGAGAACACAGTGGCAGAAAGTAGCTGTCCTACAGAAAGACTTGTACACAAAATATGGAGGAAGTTACCTCATTTTCCTGCAGGCATCAAGTCTCTGAAGGATTTTTTTTTCTCTAAAACCCTGCTTCCTTCTCCTGTAAACCTTAAACTGAGGTTTCAGTTTTGCTCTGTGTCCAGTTCAATTTTGCCCAACATCCAGTCACATGGGTTGCACACACAGTCCTTCAGTCCTGGGTTTGAAAAACCACACCTTGGGCCAGACAGCTTCCCCCTTTTGCCTCTCATGCATCTTTTCTCTTGGGATGCTAGATCTCTAATTCCTTGTTATTTTTGTTGCAAGAAGAGGTCTTCTTGCCTCATTTGTTGATGCTGAAAGACCGTGCCTAACACAGTGTCTGGTTTTAATGAACTCAGTGATTATCTCTGTTCTGAGAGCAGCTGCAAGAGCTCTTGGTGCAGTAATACCAGTGTACAGATCACTCAGACCTAAAAGAAAAAGGGAATCTGCTGATTCCAAGCACTCATTAAGTTCAGTACCTGTAAAAAGCAGTAAGAAGGCAGGTGAAATTTAGTTAAACATCTATGACATGGATTGAAACATGCTCAGTCACAACCCTATGAAAGACTTAGTTAACTAGTATGAAGAAGTGGGACTAACACAGGAATTTCCAGGCTGAAGATATGAATTTGCAGAGTGAAACATAATCTATATTGCATTTTATGCTACATATAAACGGGAAATAACACACACCAACCTCTGATCAGCTGTATAAGGCATATGATTCCCTCTGCATATGGCTTTAGCAGTAAGTATGAAAAGGTTTGCTGGGACTTTTTTTCCTTTCCCTCCACCAACTAAACTCTCCAAAGGTGCAATGAGAATCAGACTCTTTACGTAGGGGGAAATCAAAGGGGAAATCAAACCCAGCAAATGCCGCTGGCCCTACCCTTCCAGTCTGTGCCACATCATATTACTGAAAGATCCATCCTTACATCTCAGAAGAACGAACCTTTTGATGTTGCTCAGAGATGATATCTGCTGCCAATGTCCTTTACTAATTTTAACTGCCAGATTCCTAACCCAGAAAAAAGGGCTTCATTTTCCCAGCAGAGGTGAAACTTTCTTCCTTCTTCCTCCTCCTCCTCCTCTGCCCCCAGCTCCTTTGCATCTTTTCAATTTATGAAATGCTTTGGGATCATTCTGGGAGAAAAGCTCCATGCAGTATAACCACATTAGCTTGTAAAGCAAACAGAAAAAAATGGCCTGTTGGTCATAAACAAGCTGTCTGCAAATTTGTCATATGCTATCTCTGCACTGGATCTTATTCAGGACTGCAGGATGGGGTGGTTTGTTTTATACTGATGGGCACCGTTGCCAGGGATTCCATCCCAATATAGATGTTTGTAATACACATCGTGTGTCAGTCTCTTCAGTCAGTTGTCGGTAATAGAGTTTGAAAGGCATATAGTGACAGTATAAATGCATATGGTATATCTGAATATTTTGTTACAAGGATGATGGGTCCTGGCTGCTTAGGATGCTACATGGACTCCCATGCAACCTGCATTTTTATCAACTCTGTCTCCATAGCTGGAAACAAAGACAAGCCATACTGGGGTCTCTGTGCTGTCAGCTGAGTGAAATCTGGAGGGCAATTCATCTGACCTGACTTTGACCTTTAACTTAGAATGAGATTAACTTCCTTCTGTATTTCTTTCCACTGACTATGCAAACAAGCCTCACATGATAAGCCTAACAAAATTGGAGCTCAATGCAATACCTTAAACTTAGACCCTGTCTACTCTGGCCAAACTCTAGTTTCCTGGAGCACCCTTTTGATAATGTGTGGTATCTAACAGGCCTTTCTGCTGTCTCAGTCTAGCACATTTCGAGTGTTACCACTTTTTGCATGAGCAGTGGAAGTCTCAGGCTAATCTCAGTGCTGGGGTCCCTTTCCAGTAGACCACAAACAGGTGGCAGGGCATGACAGCTGGCCTCCAGTGGCTGATGGTTTTAGACATTTCACCAAAGTCCTGTTCCACGTGCACCAGCTCTGTGTGGTGGCCCCAAAATGCAAGGACACTTCAAGTGTTGTCAGACTTCTATTTTCAGGCAACTGACTCAAGCCACTATATGTCTAAATTTAGGTGTTTGCATATGAGCTAGGTGTCTAAGCTTGGAGAGCTATTGGTTGACCAGATATAGACATTTGCTTCATCTCTTTCTAAACCACTAATTGTATTGACTAGACCTCTACTCTCTTTAATGGGTACCTGGCCATTTATCTTGCATGCGGACATCTAAAATTAGATGTCTTAATCCCCGAGCCTAATCACACCACTAACTTTTAGATTCCTAATTAAGATAAATTAATTGAAAACTACAAGACCTTTGCACCATTTTTGAGCCTTCTTGTGCTTTCATCTACACTTATTTGGAAAGCGTAGATGACCATACTGTTTTCGTCTTTGATGAATTACAGGAATTAAAAAAAAAAAAAAGACCCACAATTATCAAAAAAATCAGTAATTGTTCCCGGGCTTTCTTGAAAGAAACAGCATCTTCATGTACATGGAGATTTGATTCTTCATTCTGAATAGTCACAAAATACCAATCAAAACTTCAAAATGTGGATTGCTCTGTTTTCTCATCAACAGTGGTTAAGTGTGTCAGGGGATGTTTAGGTTGGATATCAGGGAGAGATGCTTCACCCAGAGGGTGGCTGGGCACTGGAACAGGCTCCCCAGGGAAGTGGCCACAACACCAAGCCTGGCAGAGTTCAAGTGTTTGGACACTGCTCTCAGGCACAGGGTGTGACTCTTGGGGATGGAGCTGTGCAGGACCAGGAGTTGAACTTGATCCGTGTAGGTCCCTTCCAACTCAGGATATTCTATGATTCCATGATTCTATTAAGAGATAGCTACAGAAATGGCTCATTTTCTCCACCTGGCTTAGAGTAACTGGCCAGAACTGACTGAGGATGGGAAACCTCGCTATCAGAGGTTCATGCCAACACTCAGAAGTCTCATTAAGCTTAAGCATTAGCATCTGAATCAGATCTGCTTTGGCTGCTCTGGCATGAGGTGTGGGTAAAGCAATGTTCAGCTCTAGGCAGTTGCACGTGTAGAGTTTAGTTTGCTCAAAGTGTTTGCTCAGGATTTGATTTTTTGGGAGGAGTTGTTTTTGCTGTGGTTTTTGGTTTTGCTTTTTGTTTTTAATTTAATTTTTTTACAGTTGTTGGGGATTTTTGTTTGCTTTTGTTTTTAAGAAATGCCAGGAAATAATTTGTCTTCTTTTTAAATAAAGAAGATAAAAGGTTTGATTACCAGCTTCAGATAAGCCTGGTAAAATTGAAAGACTGTAACCACCATATTAATATTAAAAATTACTAGAAAGCAGAACATACACAGGGCAGGAGGGGACAGAAGTGTCAGAAAGTATTTAAAAGTTTTTACAAGAATTGAAGTGCTCATTTTTGCCTAATTAGAGGTTATTTGTGCCTCCCCACAGAAAATGTCCTCTGAAAACTGATGGTGTCAAAACCAAACAGTGTTTATCTATGCAAGTTGCTTTTTTCTCCTCAGAAACAGCATCATGGCATTCATTTGATTTCATTTCTTCAAAGTGATGCATATTTTCCATTTCAACAGCTGAGGAAGGTAGTGAGTACATTTGTTTCAATTTTACATGAAAGAAACTGAGACAGAGAGGGCCAAACCAAAAAGGTATTTAACCTCATACTTCCTTTTGAAATCATCATATAGCAATATCTTTGGAGATGTAGCTATAAAGTTTAAAAGCAATAGTCAGAGTATTCACTTTCACATCATAATGGCCAAAAATCAATTTCATTGATTCTATGCTGACTGTTGAGCAGGGAGGGCTCCTGATCCTCATGTCAGAGGCTCTGTGGGAACTGTTCAAGAGTTCCTACCACCTGTAGACTTTTCTAAGGACGCACCTTCATTGCAGATATGGCTCACTCCTTGCATTGGGACCTAGACTGCCATTCACTGAATCTTAGAGTGGTTTGGGTTGTAAAGATTGTCTTGTTCCAACCACCTGCCAAAGACAGAGACACCTTTCACTAGACCAGGTTGCTCAATGCTCCATCCAGGCTGGCCTTGAACAATTCCAGGGGCTTCCATAACATCTCTGGACAGCCTGTGCCAGGGCTTCACCATCCTCACAGTAAAGAATTTCTTCCTAATATCTAAACCAAACCCTCACCACACAGAGTGTACCATAGTTTGGTATTACATGGAGGGAGTTGGAAGGTCTCTTTCCAAGTTACCAAAAATGTCATTGAGAGGATGGTCCATTCACAGGTCCCATTCTTAAAAACTCAGAAGGATGCTGAACACTCTAGGTTCCAAGATTTACACATAATGGCCACTGTCATACCTCTAGAGAAAATACAGGCATTAATCAGTCTCTACCAATTAGCTGAGGGCCTGATTTTGCTGGACTTTTCTGGTTTTCTTCTTCCTTGTTATGCCGAATAAATTCTTTTCAAGTTATGCCTTGAATAACAGAGTAGTGGGAGACATTTCATATTTAGAAATTGTTTGAGGAAGTCCATGTCTGTAACGGTCCTGGCTGAACTCTAATGCCTCAGGCCAGGCAACTCATGATTGTCCTGTACTTTCTGAGGTCAGGCATCATGGAAATCTGCAGTGAGATTTGTGAGGCTCTAAGCTTAGACAATCCCTTGAAAACAGCTTCCTGGAATTTAAGGTTTTAGGTTCATTCAAAGCCCCATTTGGACACTGAAATAAACACTCTGGACCACATCTCAAGTGCTTTGTTCAAGGTCATCTGAGAGGAGTTCAATGGATCTTGGAAATGAGCCCAGATCTCTGCTTAACTCTAGCCATAGATCCATCCATTTTCATTCCATAGCAGCATAATAGGGATTTGGAAAACTACTCTAAAACCTTGAGAACTGAATAGATATCAAAATCCTTCTGTATGTATTTGGAACCATCCCACAGATTTCAGTGGAGGAATATATTCTTTCTTATAACAAATTGAATTGCTAAATACCTATTGAAATCTCTCATTACTTGTTAAAGTAAGTACAGCTTTCTCATAAATATTGTAGAGATACACGCAGAGGGTTAAAAAGCGACAGCTCAGTGGTCTGGAATTAAATCTGTTGCAGGTATATAATTTAGTGTGACATTAATTGGGTAGTGGGGAAGCATAAATGAGGAACACAATGCGTATATATCGGAATTTTTTGTTAAAGACGGAACACTGCAGATGCTAACCTCAGCAGCCCAAAATCAAAGAGAGCAGGGAGGAGGGTGAGGAAGGAAGAAAAAACCCAAAAAAACAACTCTCCACCCAAAAAACCAAATCCTAAACCAACACACAAAACACTATACAACCAAAGAATTTTGCCTTTTTCCTTTGGGAAGAAGTTTTATTAAGCTACCAAGGATTAAGATTTTCAGCTGAAAGAGATCAGTTAACTCTGAAATTGTAGGTTTAGCTGATTCTGAGTTCTTGCAAATCAGCTTGTGTTTGTAACTGCCTATGCCCTGGTCTGGGGCAAGTAGCAGGAAGCTGAACTTCATGAGCACCAGTTGTGGCCACTATGCCCCACACAGCCACTCGCTCACTCCCACACCAGCAGGATTGGGGAAAGAACAGGAAGAGTAAAGGCTGGAAACTCATGGGTTAAGACAGAGACAATTTAAGACGGAAAGCAAAAGCCATGCAAGGTAAAACAAGAATTAATTCACTGTTGCCCATGGGCAGGTGTTCAGCCATCTCTAGGACAGCAGGGCTCCATCACACTGAACCACGACTTGAAAAGACAAACACTATTACTCCAAATGTCCACCCTCTTCTCCCTCCTTCCCCCTACTTTACATCCTGACCATGATGTCACGTGGGCTGGTATATCCTTTGGGTCACTTGGGATCCCTTGTCCTGGGTGTGTCTCCTCC
Source organism: Atrichornis clamosus (assembly GCA_013400975.1). Lineage (NCBI taxonomy): Eukaryota > Metazoa > Chordata > Aves > Passeriformes > Menuridae > Atrichornis > Atrichornis clamosus. Next base: position 12,659 of record WBMZ01003119.1, on the reverse strand, counting down.
CAACCTCCCAGGCACCCCCTCCCCAGCCTGGCAGTACCAGGAGTAGGAAAGGCCTCGGCTCTGTGCAAGCCCTGCTCAGCAATGACTAAAACATCTCTATGTTAGCAACAGTGTGTTCAGCACAAATCCAAAACACAGCCCCACAGCAGCCACGGGGAAGAAATTCACATTGAGCCAGCCAAACTCAGAACACCCATTCTCTGTTTCGAACTCGCTGGGTTACCAGTATTGACTGTAATAAATATGTGCTGCACAGATTTAGGTTGGCAGAGTGGGTGAGATCTGGGAATTGAAATGTCAGTGGGAACCTAATAACTGGGCAGCACAAATCACGTGAGGACCAAGCGGAACATGTACTTCAGTCTCCTCTTTTCTCAGGAAAACTCGTTTTAGCCACTTACATCACAATAATTAAAAAAACGTCTACTTCAAATGGAAAAAAAAAAGGTACAAAAACCTTCCCAGCAATGCTTTACACCCTTACGTAGCTGAATGGATCCCCCCACCACAAGAAACCAAAAGATACAAACCATGAAATTTGCCACTATAAAAGAGCAGAAGATATACAGAATATTACCAGTGCCACCTTTCCTGCCCTAATTCTATGTGTGTTATTCCTGGCCGAGGACAAGGCTTCCTGTGCTGTTTGTACTTCTGTCTTTATCACTCACTCTGCTTTCTAAGTCATTAGATGTAGAATGTTCTGGTTTGGGTATTCAGCTGGGTATTCAGGCTCTGACCTGGATGATTAAGTCATTTCACCTATCTGCTATTTCTCAGGGTTCTTTCTCAACTATTATGTTCAGGGTAGGGTCTGTCTTGTGAATAATAGCTACTGCTATGGGACCTTGGTCTTCGCTAGGGATATTAAATGTAGCTACCACACAGGCATTAAGTGTGCCTGCAGTTAGGCACAGGTAATCTCACAGTGGAAACTAGAGAAAAGAATAAATTCAATACCCTACTATATTAATTTGCACAGTCTCAGTTTTGGAGATTAGTCTTAAATTATTTTGAATTGCAAATCCAATTGGACTTTAATTATGATTATGACCTCTACTTTGTGGCACACAGTTCAATCTGTACAGCCACAGTCTATGGTAAATTCCTACAATGGTGCTGTAGAGGATGGACCATAGCACAGAGCCTTGCCCTATATCTGTAGGCAAAGACATGCATGCACATGCACATTTTGACTTGGAACAACCTCCTAATAATACAGATTTATTCTCCTTTGGTTTTGCTTTTCTGGCTTCCCTTCACTCCACATATAGGGTAGCAAGGACTCAGTGACTTGCTGGAAGAAATCTGTAGAGTATGTTAATTTCTGTGGAACTTAGGCAGCCTCATAAGTCTTAGAGATTAATAAGAATCTGGGAAGTATCTATCTTCTGGTGATGCTTTCATTTGCGCAGTAATAAAGCTCGCCTTTCTTGTTTAATAAAAACAATGAGGAAACAAATGGGTGTGCAGGCATTGGAACTTTTGAGGAATTAATTCAAAAGCACGGAGGAAAGTTTTTTATCATGCTGTAAGCACCAGAAAGGTGAAAATTACTCTTCCCCAGAGTTCTTACCTTCTGTGTGCCTTATCTCCAAGTTACACCAAATTTAAGGGAAAATCTTCAGAAGGTGCAAAGTGTCTCTTAGAAAGTGCTGATCATTTTCCTGAAAGGTGGTGGGCACATTTCACTAAGACAATCAGCAGCCTGGGAGAATTTTGCATAATTCGTTTTCTTCCCTTGCCCACTGGAATGATTTCATGATAGAACATTCCCTCTCCATCCAAATGATGTTTCTGTGGAAAATTTCAGATCAGTGACAAAACTGAGGCTTTTTTTTTTTTTTTTTTTCTTATAATTCTCTTTTGGTTTTGGAGAGATGGCCGTGATTTTGCCTGACTGTTCCCTTTATCTTCCCACCCCGTGGAAGTTTTTTGTCAATTTAACCTTCTGTGCACAGACAGGCAATTGATGAAAGCATGAGCCTTGCAGCAGGCAGGGGGCCAGGGGCTGAGCACCCAGCTCTTGCCCAGCTCCCAGTCTTCCTGCAGCTCCAGCTGCCAGAGAGGCACAAGCCCAAGTTGCTTAGCATCCCCACATCTCCTGCAACTCTGGCTGCCAGAGAGCTGGAGCAGAGTGAGAACTTGTAAAAGCAATTTGCTTACCCCTCCAAAAAAGAACTTTGCAAGTTAGCACAGTTTTATTTCATTTAGGCAACAAGATTTAGCAAAAAAATAAGTTCTTCAAAACTTTGTTTTCCCTTGATACACATTAATAAACTTATCATATTAAAAATTGTTTTGACACCTTAAGAACTGCACCTTTGTCAACTGGGGGTACACACTGAGACAGACCTCATCCAGTGGCCAAGAACTGACCACGCCTCTCTGCAGCCAGCAGTTCCCAAGCTCCATTTCAGGGTGGACACAGCTGCCTACTGTGGCCAAATTCAGGAATGAAAGGATAGTGCAGCAGTTTTTTGTTGAGGATTCTGAGTCTCCTTCAGCTGCTTCTGTGGCAATTGGTGGTCTCAGGAAATGCTCCTGTTCTTGTCTTGCTACAGGGGGAATTTCTCTTAAAGAATAGTGACCAATCTGATGCTTGCCCTACTTCAAGCAAGCCATTACTTTCAACACTTATAGCCCACATGGATGGAACTGTGATACACAGAAGGTTGTTTCTTGATAGGTGCTGCATGCAGACATTGCTCTCTTTCTGGTTCAGGGATGAAACGGATGTTTGGGTTCTTCTCCTCTCAGCTCCCTCTCCCTGAAGTGAAATTTGCCTAAAAGTGGCAGTAAAAATTCCTGTTTATCTCACTTTGACAACCTGAGAAATAAAATTAAGTGCAATGTTATTTTTCACTGCAACAGTTTAATCCAACCTCACTGTATATACCTACAAAAATTACTTAATGGACAGGCCTGCCCTGTGAGTTGCTGAGATTTGTTCTTATTTGCATTTGCAGCTGGATGATGTGTTACTAGCAGTCTTTATCCTCCACATATTTCGTGTGGTGGCACCTTTAAGAGTGATCCAGCTTTTTCTGGGTGGAGAGCATGCAGAATTCTTTACACTGGTAGGAACACAGCTACAGTCAGGAAACTCTTGCCTTTGCTTCTGATCTGGAGCTGATACTGTGGCACAGGTCTGGGTCAGGATATTATGTTTGTAATCATATTACAGTGGATCTGTTTGGGCCCTGACTTTAACCTTCACTTAATAAAAATGTGTTCTAGCCACAGGCTATGAGTTCTCATGACTAGTAAACGTAGGGACCTTTGCAATGTAATAAAACAGGGAGGAAATATTGTGAGATATAGTTTCTGCTCTCCCCCTCCCCTCTTCTTGCTCTCTGAAGTCTTTGTTTTAGAAATAAACACTTTGGAACTTAAATCAGTTTTTCTTTAATCAAGTCCACTTTTTAAATATTCTTAAATAAAATACTACTTAAAATGGGTAATTTTACATGAAGTGGGAGAGAGATAGTGCAAGAACCTACAGTATATCAGACTGAATTAGTTTTTCATTCTACAAGATGTAAACAAATCTATTTAATTAGAACACCTTGTTCTTACTGCATTCAGAGTCATTTTTTATACAGGCAGAAAGGAAAAAAAAGGTTTGGCAGCAAATTTCTACAATGCTACCAAAAAAAAAAATTCTGAACTGTGCATCACCCTCACTGAAATGGATGTTTTCTACTTGTTTTTTGAATAGGGATTTCAAAGCCAAACCTCCCATCACAAAGAAGATCCCTGAGCCAAGTACATACATTTCTAGCGACTAGCTTTGATTTCAAACCCTTCCTTTCTGCTTCATCAGTGGAGACATCAGATGAGTAGTCATGCAGGGGGAAGCTGATCCTTCAAGAAATCTGTTTAGTTCACGCATACCAAGACCAGGCTCCACTCACAGAACTTCCCTCCTACACCAAGGTCTTGAGATTTCAATGCTTGCTCACCTCTGGGGCAATTTGCCAAATTTTCACCACTTCTCTGTATGTGTAACCCAAAAACATTAATGAATTCCCCTCTTTGCAGTTGTTTTCTCTGCTTTATAAGGCAAAATGAAATCTGGAACAGCAACAGGAGGAAAGAGGGAGGCTGTGTGCTCGAGGGCTTTATTAAACCCCATAAACTCTGAGATCACCTTTCTCTTTCCTCTCTAGTAGCCGTGCAAGGAGCCCACTTGGTTATACAGGTTCATTAGTCACGACAGAGAGGCAGCACAAGGTCCCACAGTGACAAGCTGCCACCTAAATCTAGGTAATGTGCCGTGCTAAAATGCTGTATGCTGGCTTGCAGTGAGATCTCAGTTCCTTGCTAAGGTGAGGTTTCCTTTTCTTTCTGAATTCTAGACCTGGATTTACCACCCCTGTGGCCCGTTCTTTCCTTGATACACATTTTAAACTTCCTACCCACACATTTCCAAAGCCTCAAACGGGCAGTGGAAGCGCAGAAATGTTATCTGGGAATATTATGCATAATGCCAGATCCCTAGATCCAGTCACCACATGGAGACTCTCAGGCCAACGCAGAGGTAGGTTGGCCTATTAAACACCAACATGGGCATCTTTCCTCTCCTCTGTACAAGTAGCCAGTTCTGTCCCACAAGACTTCTGCTACAAGAAAGATTCCTTGACTGTGTTGTAGTAGAAAGCCTTGCCTTATGGTGGGATCATGGCAAAAAAAAAAGGAAAACAGTTCTGAATAAAAGGAGCCCCAAAACAGTGTTCATCTGGGAGTCTCCTTGAGCTCCACAAATGGCACCTGTATGCATGAATTTGGGCTATTCTTAAGACAAAGCCGTGTTTTCTCTGACAATTCAGCTGCCCAATAAGGACCCCAGTAGCGACATGCTGTGACAATGACTAGTGGTGGTCAACAGAAATATTCTTCAAAAGGGAACATAAATCTGGATTCAGGAAAAAGCTGGTAACTTATCCTGGTAAAGTGCAACCAGAACAAAACTCTGAAACAACCGTTTTCACTGGAACTGTCGAGGTCTATAAGATCTCTCTTCTTATTTTAATCAGACCTCTCAGGTCATCCTTGTGCCCTGTATTTTCATATAAAGCATGAGAATTTTCCTAGTCCTTCCCTCTTATGTGATAATTTTCCAAATTTAACCTTCACTAGAAGAGCCTTACATCAATCTGGCCAACCTTCTGAGGGGGCTGCACAATGAAGTCAAGGAATTATGTCTTCATCCCCTAAAGCTATGTATTTTGTTTCCTAGTACACTAGACAGTCATGCTGCATCCCAGTGCCACCAGTCTGTGGAAGTAGATTAAATAGAACTTTAGTAATCAGGGTATTTTAATATTGTTCCTCTGTTGCTCAGAGACCTGCTGTGCCTCCTGGAACAAATATCTTTGCATTTGTGGAAGGTGTCCCTGCCCACGGCAGGGAATTTGGAACTAGTTAATATTTAAGGTCCCTTTCAAGCCAAACCGTTCTATTATTTCTTTTTCCTCCTCCCATCTTTCCTTTGACCTGCCTATTTACATGCCCAGTTCTTCAGGACAGTCTGTTTTGTTCCATACTGATGTCCAATGGACCCCAATCTCATCTGAACTGTCTAGAAATTATAGTTGCCCATAATCACAACAATCACAGTGAATACAAAATGCCAATATTTTTGTACCAACATGAGGGCTGTTTTGTATTCCTCAGGCTTTGTCCCCTACATTAATGATGCTTAGAGGCAAAACAAAAAGCTGATCATCTTACCACCGTTAAATGTTATTAACGACTTTTAAACAATTGTCAGCGAACTTAAGTGCTTGTGTAAGTGAGGAATTAATAGTCCTGACTTAATAAATATCCCAGGCACTGGCACACCACTTATGGGCAAACTGTCAATGTCGCCTGGCCTCAAAAGTCTCCATCTGGAGGAGCAGCCAAGCAGCACGCAATGACACTGCTGTCTGAGCCATCCTCCTCACTCCTGCCCAGGAGCCACAGCTCTCTTTGTCACTCCTCCAGTCTACTCTCTGCAATCCAGCCTTCTCTCCTCCCCCATTCATATCCCACTTGTGGTTTTCCCCTGGTTGCCTCATACCCCTCCCAAAATATTCTATCTACATCCCTCCTGACACCTGTCCTGTTTTATCCTCTCTCTTCCATCAGGTAAATTGTTCAGGGAATGCAACCACAACACTATGTGCATCAAGAGCAGGGTCATACAGGATCATTATGATATGGTCAAACAACACGTAATGCCCAGCCACAGTCCTGGCAGAAATGTCAGGGACTGGGCTCCTCCGCACAAGAAAGAAAAGGAGCTACTAGAGAGGGTGCAGCAGATTCCACAAAAAAATGAGGGATCAGAAGCATCTCTCTTATGAGGAGAGACTGTGGGAGCTGGGCCAGTTTAGTCCAGAGAAGAGACAACTGAGAGGGGACCCTATCAATATGTATAAATATCTCAAATGTGGGTGTCAAGAGGATGGTACCAGACTCTTTTCAGTGGTGCCCAGTGACAGGACAAGGAGCAAAGGCCATAAACTAAAACAGAAGAAGTTCCACCTCAACATGAGGAAGGACTTCTTTCCACTGCGGGGGGCAAAGCACTGGAACAGCTGCCCAGGGAGGTCTTGGAGTCTCCCTCTCTGAAGACATTCAAAACCACCTGGACACGTTCCTGTGTCACCTGCTCCAGGTGACCCTGCCTTGGCAGGGAGTTGGACTGGGTGATCTCCAGAGTTCCCTTCTAACCCTAACAGTTCTGTGATTCTGTGAAATAGAAACCAGAGTGAGCTTGTGGCTAAATCTGTGGCCTATTACTAAAGCGACCCAGCATAATAAAACAATGATGCCATTAGAAAGTGGTGCCCCTGATTATTCATATTTATGTGCCCTTTCTAAGCTCTAAAAAGGTAAATAAGAGTTTGCATGTCTATTTCATGCATCTCTACCAGTGAAACTTTGGTGTAGAAAGGTTATTTTGTCCAGTTTTATAAAAGACGCTTTATGGTAGAACAGAGACATTAATTCAGTCCTTTTTGCATCTTGATCACTGCTCTTTATTTCCTCTCTCACTGTGATTTCTAGTCTCTAAATTTTCATTAATTCCTAGGAGGTAAGATTTTTTTGTGAGAAAAAAAGATCTGTGTCTTTACAGGCTGTGTGAGGTACATGGTTTAATCAGATGATTCTCAAAACAAATCCCAACTGCCTTCCAGAGACTTATTGCCACCCCTATGGTCTTACTTCTGAGTATTTACCTCAGGAATAAAAAAAACCAAAACAAACCACTCATTCGCTCTTCTCCCTGCTCTCTTCAATCCTTGCCCCATGCTGCCCCTTCTGCTTGGACCACATCCCTGAAACTGTTCTATTGTCCCTTAACTAACTACCCACACAAACATCTGCATTACCCCCAAGGAGTAAAATTTCCTTTCTTGTAAGCGCAGCAAGAAATAAAACCCAAATCTGAGCAAAAACAATGGCCCTTTCCTACTGTGATGTGTGAAATACTTTCCCGAGGCTGGTATCAACTCTCTCCATTTAAGTGAAGCTCATTTGCAGTCACTTGTCTATTCATAGTGGTTGGGCAGAGAGCAGAGCCAGGACTGCCTGTCACCAAGATGAATAGACAGATGGCAGGGACAAAAGTGGTCACATTTGGTCCGAGCCAGGGGTGCCATTTTTAAGGTCAGGTCTTCATCTTGTAGTGGTCAGGAGGAGGCCTGTGATGATGATGATGACAGTACATTTGGAATGATACTGCTATTTGTTTATCATGGCTTTTGCACAGGAGGTACCAATTTTAGCAAACACAGGAGGAAAGCAATTGAGTTAGCCCTGCAGCAGCATCTGAGGATCTTATCTGCATGGATGACTCTCTTTTTACCCATTGCACATCAGAGTTTAGGTACAGAAACAAAATCTGTTTTCTTTCCTGGGGCAACGAGTACTTCCTAGACCTCACTGAATTTCTTCCCGTCTCTTGTTGGAAAGAACTCCCTATAACTTCATCAGAGATTTACCTGCCAGTTTGAACCACACATTAATCAGAACGGCTGGATTCGTCACTGGTGCTTATCCCAGTGTCACAGGCTTTCATGGAAGTGGATTTATTTGGAAGTTTTCCACTATTCTCAAATGGCTGGCCATAGTTTTTGCTGGTTAAACTGAACACATAACAAAATGGCTTCCTCCCTCTTCTTCCCCACCTGCAACCCTGAGCAGACAGGTGCAAGGCCACAAAAACCTTCCTCACTCAGTGAAAGTGGATGCGGGTTCTCAAAACACAAACATGATGTGTCAGTTTACCTTCAACCAAGACTCTGAGTATAAACAAATTCTAAATATCTCCAGCAAGTGCAAAGACCAGAATATAATTAGATTTTACTTTACCAACAACCCTAGAAGAGGGCATTGAAGTCTAATGCATTTTCCTCATTAATTGGAGACTAAAACTTGACCCTTGAAAACTTGAACTAGAAAAAGCATATTTACGTACAAGTTGGAGATATGTTTTAAATAGGAAATTAAAAGCAGATAGCCATATAATCTTATAAGAATAAATGAGGAGGAAGACTGGTAAAAAAACAAAGAAAAATAAAATTTCTTTCAGCTGTGTTTCACATATGACCTCTTCAGAATGTGATTAAGAAATAAAAACAAACAAACAAAAAATCTTCTTTCTGGTATATGTAATGTACTTATAAATAAAGAGTAGTTTAGGTTGGTGTTATTTTAACCCATTGTAAAATATAGATCTCTGTGCATGTATGTTTAGTTTTTAGTGTTTTAAGTCAAGTTCAGCAATGTGATGCCAGGAAAAGAGTCTCTTTCCAGAATGGGAAGTAAATCAAGTTATTGTGGTTCTGACATGATCCTGGTGTTATGTCAGCATAGAATTGGAGTCTGGAAATAGCCAAAATATTCTGTGACCCCTTATACTTTATAACACAGGGCAAAGAAGGGAAAATAAAACACACTTCTGTCCCTCACTGCGTGGTGCATATCCATCCCAATGACTTGTTTTGCTGGTACCTAGAATCTCCCTGTCTGACTCTCAGGACCAAAAGAGGAAAGAGGAACACCAACCTGCCCAGAAAACAAGCAACCTCTTACTATTCCAGGGTTCACTTCTGGAGTTCATTGAAAGTGGAATAAAAGCAAGCATGTATCTGGCGTGCTTACAGATGATCTGGAATTAATTTCCTTGCTCTTCTGCAGGCACAAAATGTAAACAGTATAGTGGACAGAGTCTATCTCTGCCTCCTTCGTGTAGAGCAGCAAAATCCTTTTCCTTTCTTCTAGAAAGAGAACTTATTCCTTTAAATTGTGAGCTTCTTTTCATAAGAACTCCCTTTACCTCTGCCATACTTTCTGTAACCCCTATAGGCACATACCATTGCAAATCTAGGGGGAGAGAATTGTCAATTCCCAAATCGTTACAGGTTGCATTTCCTTCTCATCCTCCCTCTCCAGTGAATGGCCTCTCTCAGTGTTTTCCACTATAGTTCTTCCTGTTTTCTTGGGCATCACAACACCTTCTCCAAGGCAGGATGAGGCCCTCTGGCCGTGTGTTTTCATGACAACGTGACAAACAGCTCCAGGAGTCCATTGCCCCCGCCCTGGTTGCTAAGGGAAGGATGGTGTCACCTGCGAGGTCAGCCTCACTGGATGCCTGGTGGCACCCGTCCCCATGTGCATCTTGGCTACCACCTCCTGGTGGGAAAATGTTTTTATTTGGAGCAAAAACCGCTTCCTGGGAAGAGCATTATTGTCTCCTTGGAGAGAGTCCAGTACCGGAGGAGGCTGCAGTTTATCAGTTCTGTCCTCACCACTCCACTCAAAGTGTCTGTGCCGTCAGGGGGATTGATGGAGTTGGGAAAGCCCCCAAAACCATATAACTTGACATTAAAGAGAGCCTGTGAAGCTCTCACAACCAAGAGTACCTTTCAGGGAGACATGCAGAGAAAACTGCTCTGTCTCTTTGGTGGATGACTTTTATCGTGAAGCTGCACAAAGCCATTACTAAGAAAGGCACAAATTTGCTGGCGCTCAGAGGGGGGAGGAAAGGGAAAAGAATCAACAACAATAAAAATAAGACACATGCTACTCTCTTTCTTCTTCAGAGGCTTTGAGGGAAGCTCCTGAGGCCCAGAGGCAGCTGCAGAGATGCTGTAAGGAGGGAACAGTGCTCATGACCCACCTGTAATTTGACCCAGAGTGATCACTGCAGTGGACAGTACTCCTGGGGTAGGACCACATATCCCACCCCAATAAATTCACCTGGATAATTCCTCCAAGAGTCTATATTACAGATCAGTTTATTCTGTCAGACTTAGGGCGGACAGAAAGGAGTGAGGGCAGCTGGGATCACATGGCAGGTCTGCTAGAGACTTGCAACATGAACTCCCTTCTGGACTCTGAAATTATAAGCAGAGGCTGGTATCTGGTGAGTTTGGTAGTGGTGTGTCTGGCTTGCTAGCCATGTAAGAGCTTGTAGGCTGCTCAGGTGCATCTACACAGGAGTGCTGGCACTTCAGCAGGTGGATCTTGTGGCTTTGTGCAGCACCCTGCACCATGGGCAGCCTCACATGGAGAATCTCACCGTTGATAACATTTTGATGCAGTGGTGTAGGTGAGAAAGGGGGACTAGAGGATTTTTTTTTTTTAACTTACTGCATAAATAGAATCAAGGAAAATATAATGTAATATAAATAAAAACAAATGGCTCAGTCAACTCATCTTTAATGCTTTGCTGCGTGACATCTATTTTGTCTAATGGAATACGACTTCCATACACCAACTGGATATTTAACCTTGGCCAAAAGTTATGATGTACATTACAATACACTTTTATTATGTTACAATCTAGTGTTGTTGTTTTTTTAATCTATTGCTGGGCCCCTAACAGTATGTCTGTGCCGATGAAACCCATCTGTCAAAAGCACAGTAGGGACATTATTATGTAAATGTAGTTGGGTCTTCCTTTTGTGGAACTGGGGGCAGGAATTTAATATACTGTCCTAATATTCCAGCCAGAGGGGAAAAAGTATTTATGAAAAAATCTTTTTATTTTTTTTAAGTAAGAAAAAAGTCTAGCTGAATTTGGCTTTTAAAAAGTCAGATCTTACTCTTCGCCCTTCCCAGTAAGATCTTTAGAGATAATGATACAGTTTCTAATAAAAAATAAAATAAAATACATGAGAGACTTTTTAAGTGCACCAGGAGACAGATAGGTCATTAATATCAGCACTGCTATCTTTTCTATATTACACTCATATTTCAATAACCTACATTTTGGGGTTATTCTTTTTTTTTTAACAGGTGCCGTTTTGGATTTTTTCTTTATTAGGGTTTGTTATAAAATATGCACAAAGGTATGTAGATTTCTAGGAGAGGCGTGGGCAAGGAGGAGATTATTTATTACAGTTCTTAAATATCAGCCAAAATCCATCCATCTAAATTGTCTTGCCTTAGATGCATTCTGCCATTATTTGTAAAATTAAGACATTTGTCCCTGTTCAGAAAAGGGGCTAAAATTGAAATAGCCACTGTAGGAAATGAAATATCTACACAGCCCTCCCCTGGGCAAGCTCCCAGCCTGAGGAACGGGCTCCAGGAGGTTTGTCCCAATGTGATGCATGAAATGAAGTGTATGCAGCTCTCTAAATCCAGATTACCAGCTGATTTCCTCCCCTAAATTCAAAGGCACCATCTGTTGAAATCACGACAGCCTCCACTATGAGGATCTCTGAGGTGGGAAAGTGTTGTCATCTCCTTCTCTGCAGATGGGGTGCTGAGGAGTAGAACAGCTGAGTGTGTGTTTGCACAAAATTAAGGTCTATTCACAGCATAAGGAAAGGCACACGCATCCTGGCTGCATTTCCTTAGCACAGGTAAAGGAAACAAGGAGCATATGACAGAGGAAAGGTTATCATGGACAGCAAGCATTTATGGCCAACTCACAGTCTGGATCAACCTTTGGATTCTGAATCTTTCCTCCTGTTCAGTGAGTTTTGGTGAAAGCTCCTCCTGTTTGGGAATCCTTTTTAATGTCTTTGCAAGGGAAACTGTGAGAACAGCCTGATTTGTTTGAGAGACCTTATCAAAGCACACATGCAGCACTGTGGGACAGTAGGCTTCTAAGTCAGCATCAATAAGGCCCTGCATGTCCCATAGGAGAAAATTCCAAGACTGAAACCAAAACAAGGATGACTTCACGATATCTTTCTTGTGCCATTTCCTTGCTTGATAAGAAAGCTTGTAAGGTGTGCAATAAAAGCCATCTTGTTTGCTGCATTCACATGGGCCTGGGAAAGGCCAAGTTTTCTTCATCCAGAGTAGACTCCAGCCTTCACCTACCACCCAAGACAAAAGCACCCGTATCCCTCAGGCAAGCCCCAGGAGGAGACATTCATCTCTGGTCCCAAATGGGCCACTGCACAAAAAGGAGTGTAACAAACATAGATTATGTTAGTACCTACTGCTACTTTTGGTGGAAAAGAGAAAACATTTAAATCTGGACACTTTTCTCTCTGTCCAAAGATCTTGGAGCTCTTGAAAGGCTCCTGTTTGCTCATCTAAAGTGTCACAGGATGCCCATATGTGTTCCTAGACTTGACCAAAAATGACTATGTCCTGGGTATACTTAACAGTTGAGTGTCTGTTTGTCGTGGTTTTGCTAG
>WBMZ01003118.1:0-212421 GCA_013400975.1 Atrichornis clamosus | reverse complement strand
CTCCCCGCCCGCCTGACCCTGCGCCGCTGCCGCCAGCCGGCCAATGGGCGCCGCGCCGGGTGGTGCCGCGCGGCCAGTGGGCGGTGCCGCACGGCCAATGGGCGACGCGCTGGGGGCGCGGGCGGCTCCGGAGGTTGTTATTGCACGCACACACACACACGGGGGCTGCCACCGCTGCTGCCGCCGCCAGGTGAGGGGCCAGGGCGGGCGCGGCTCGGGGTACGGGTGTCAGGCTGCGGGTGCCAGGGTGCGAGTTCGGGGGTGCGGACTCCTCGAGGGCCTGCCGGCGGTGCGCCCTCGGCATTCTCCGCGTTTGAGCGGCGTGTGCCGGCGTGCGTCCGCAGCCTCGCAGGACCCGGGCGGGACGGAGGAGCCCCGATCCCGGTGCAGCCTGGTCGCTGGCATCTCGGCCCTCCGGCGGCTTATTCCGGGGGCGGCGGTGGGAATGGTGGTTAAGTTTCCTTGTGTGCCTGCCGGCCCGGCATCTCGGGTTGTGAGTGGCCTCGGTGTCTGCGTGATGCTTTTGCTGTTAATAAGAAATGGCAGCATCGTGATGCTGTTGCTAAGAAAGAAAAATGATAACTAATGTTAGATACTGGCTTGGTATGTTATTTAGTATGTTAGGGTAATTACACATTGGAATGGGCTGCCCAGGAAGGTGGTGGAGTCGCCGTCCCTGGAGGTACTTAAGGAAAGGCTGGATGTGGCACTTAGTGCCATAGTCTGGTTGGCATGGCGGGGCTGGGTCATAGGCTTGAATCGATGATCTCAGAGCTGTTTTCCAACCTAGCCGGTCCTGCGATTCTGTGGTTTATGTTGGATCTAGCCTAATTGTACCAGCTGGGGACTGACCAGTGTCCTCTGGCCTGTGGGGTGCAAACCTGTTTGAGAGTGGAAGACGGACCTGTTAGAAGGGGTCCAGAGGAGGACACTGAAAGTGGTCAGAGGACACAGTGCCCATGGGGAGAGGCTGGAAGAGTTGTGCTTGTGCAGCCTGGAGAAAAGAAGGCTCCAGTGACACCGTGCTGTGGTACATAATGGGGCTTTTTGCCAAGGCTTGTAGCGAGAAGGCAAGGGGCAATGGTTTTAAACTAAAAATGGGTAGGTTTAATTTGGGCATAAGGATGACGTTTTTTACAATGCGAGTGCTTAGGTACTTAAACAGGTTGCCCAGAGAAGTTGTGGATGGTCCATCCGTAGAACTGTTTGAAGGCCAGGTTGGATGGGGCTTTGAGCCACCTGATGTAGTGAAAAAAGTCCCTGTCCATCCCAAGAGGGTTGGACTGTAAAGGTCTGTTCCAACCCAAACCAACAAGCAGCTCAGTCTGTGGAAATGGCACAAGTTCAGGGCACCTACAGGAATGCAGTCTCTGTGGTTTTGGAAGCTGTGATAAAAAGTCCATTACTCAGGGAAAGGTGGATTGCCTCAAACCAGCTGTGATGTTGATGTAATTTGCATGGATTTTGGCTTACAGCTATGAGAAGAATGGGACAGGATAATCAAGAGATCACAGTTAATTTATCTAATAAATCTCGTATGAACCCTTCTGTGCTTTTTAGTATAGGATACAGTTATCCCCAAAAGCCTTGAAATACATTTGGCTAATAATTAATACTTCTTTATCCTTTTGCTCCCTTGACATCATCTCAAAACCTGAGCTGATTGCCTCTCAAATTGTTCTGCCTCTCAAACCAATCTAAAGCTTTGTTCTTTCATGCTATTCTGTAAAAAGAGAATCTGTCTTTCCCCTCCTTTGCCAGTTTTTACTTAAACTAGGTAACAACTATGACAGGTAATGTTTTTTTTCCTCTGAAGATTAACTGCTGTTTATTGAATTTTTCTCAAAATTTGCAGGTTACTTACCGACAACTATAGAAGAACTGTAATTGTGATGTTTTGTGATTGAACCATGGCAATGAACGACAGCATTAATATCTTGAACTCTGCTTATCTGGCAGTGGAATATATAGACTCCTTCTTGCCTGACAATCCCCTGCAGCAACCATTTAAAAATGCCTGGAATTACATGCTGGATAACTACACAAAGTTCCAAATTGCAACATGGGGATCACTTATAGTTCATGAAGTGTCATACTTTTTGCTCTGTGTACCAGGATTTGTCTTTCAGTTTATACCGTACATGCAAAAGTATAAAATTCAGCAGGTAAGAGAAAGTCGTGAATTAAACGCTGACTTGTCTTTGAACACATCAGAGTTACAACAGAGTATATAACTGCAGTATCCTAGTTTCCAATGTATATGGCCCCATTTCATCTGTCACTTGGACATCCTGGAAATGACAGAGTAAAATTACAATGTGTGTGAGGAGAGAAAGAGAAGTGGATTTTGGGGAAGAAAAAGAGTTGTTTTTTTCCTGAGGAAGGGTTATGCTTTCACCATGGTGCTATAGAGAGAAAAGGGTACGCCAATCTTACTGTTAATAAAGTTTGATATATGTAGTTTTTGTATCAGCAGGCTGAGGTGAATAGAATCACGGCATCTGGTGGTAGAGGTGTGTCTTAGTAGTATAAAACAATTACATGGTGTGCTTATGTAATAGCAATTGCCTTCTTTGAAGTACCTCTGTGCACATCCTCTTGAAAGGATTTTGAAATATTTTCATAATGAAGAAAGCCTGAGATGGATTGCACACTCCTAATTGGAGATAAAGGCACATCCAGTATCTAAAGATTATTGTTTTCCTGTAGTTCATTATAATATGAATTAGAAATTAGTAACATCAGCTTCTGAAATTATTGCAGTAGTTGGCAAAATGTCTCCCTGCAACACCTGGATGTTTTAAAGACAATTTATTTCTTCACAAGCTTATATGTTAAGCTTCTCTTTGTATTACTTTAGCAACGGAAATGCATTCTGTGGGAAGCAGAAAAGCAAACTTGGATTGTGTTAAACTGTTGAGTATGAAATGTTCCTGCTGACTATAAACACTGAAATAACAAAAATAGTTTGGGGGTGACTGGCAAAGACAATTTATGTTAAAACATTAGCCTAGGAAAACAAGAATTTGATGAAACTTAATCCAATCCTGTGTTGCCTGAGTTAATTCGCATTATTAGAGGACATGCTGTCTGTCTTCCAAGGTGAAATTAAACTGACTCCAAGTGAATTTTTGCAGCACTTCACTTACGTGCAATAGAAACATGTAATACAACTGATTACTTCTGCTTCTTTTTAGGATAAACCAGAAACATGGGAAAAACAGTGGAAGTGTTTCAAAACACTACTCTTCAATCACTTCTTCATTCAGCTCCCTCTGATTTGTGGTACCTATTACTTCACAGAGTATTTTAACATCCCATATGAGTGGGAAGAGATGCCTAGATGGTGCGTAGATTTTTCTGATATGTTGATGCTAAGTTACATACAGTTGGAGGCAGAATATTTAACAATTAGTGTCGTCCACTCTAATACAAAATAATTTTTTGGCAATATAATCTCTGTTAATCATCCTTCTGTTGATGCTTATCTGTTATAAGACCTAATTAGAATTTTCTAATTTTTTTTTAAATGGCGCCAAACCATTGTAATCCTCAGAAGAAGAGAAGGCGAGTGAGGAGGACTTTCTGGGGATTTTATTTGTCCAATTTTTTTTTATTCCTCCTAAGTGTTTCTACCCTCCATCTGGTTTTATATCATAGCAGTAGTGTGTTCCTCAAAGGAGAGACTGTACCACCCGCTGCACCGTCTTCTTTTCCTGCCCTAAACTGACAGACTTTTAAACACAGCTGAATTCCCTTCTCCCACCCCCTGCAGCAGTAGCAGTTCTTTACCACAGAAGGTCATCTTTCTTGGACAACTATTGGCTCTCTGGTGTCGATGGCTGATGCAGCTCTGTGTTTTTATACCAAGGTCTCAAGTCTGTGGTTGTTCTTTATAGACTACATTTGTAATATTGAAAGGACAGTGTGTTACACTGGGTGCTAACTCACTTCAGCATATCAACAGATGAGTTGATGAGCACAATAGCCTTTTAACCTGGTAATTAATGTTTTTAACATGTTAAAAAAGTAGTGCCAGTGCACTGTTAATTCAGTCAGTAATAGGTATAAACATTCCTGACCATTATTAGCGTATAAACTGTTTTCTCTTTCAGGATTGTGTGTCTGCTAGTATATTCTATAACTAATAGATCTGCTTTTTAAAGGTATGTTCTGGCTGCCCAGTGTTTTGGATGTGCAGTGATTGAGGATGCCTGGCACTACTTCCTGCACAGATTGCTGCACCACAAGAGAATATACAAGTATATCCATAAAGTTCACCATGAGTTTGTTGTATGTATTCCTCGTTTTTTTCTTTAATAATACTTTTAGTATATGTTTCATATTTAAACATCTTGTTTGAAAGATCTAAGAATTTTATATCCACCTGACAGTGGGATAGATGTCTTTTCTTGAGCTCTTTGTTAAGAACAGTCATCCATTTTGTTTCTGAATACACCTCCTGTCATTTTATTTCATTTACGGGAATGAAAGGTCGTGCTCCTGCTAAAGTTTGATCATATCGATGAGCCAAGGTGAAGCAGACTTAAGTGTACATATGGGTCTCATTGTTAGAGAAAGGGAACCAGTTTGGGTTCTGGGTTTGGTTGTTCATTGGTTCCCCAGCACCTGGGCTGTTATCAGAGCATAGGAATCCCCAGAACGTGATCAGACAGGCAGCTCTTGCACAACGTGGGGGTGTGCACCATGTACTCGATTCAGGGAAGGATGACAGCTCTGGATGAGAGCCTCTGGAATCAGTGCAGCGCATTGTGCACTACTGCACTGAGAGCACAGTGCAACACAGGTTCTGGGCGGTTCTGCCTTCAGCGCTGTTGGAGCTGGCGTTGAGCACCCGCTAATGAGCCGTGCTTGTCTGGAGCCAGGTGGGGCCCAGCAGTGCTGGCACCTTCAGTTCACGTGGCGTGTTTAGCTGGCACCGCCTCTGGGTCACAGGAGTCAGTGCTGGGCATTTGTGTGCTGCTGCGTTCCAGTGCACAGCCCAGACTGTGCCGAAAGCAAATGCAGGCTGCTGGGTCAGGGATGCTTATTCATGCTGCCGGCAATAGAGGAGCTTGCTATGGATTGATGCGTGCATATGCACACGCATCTGAGCAGCAGCTGCTCTCTTCCTCTTGGCAGCCCCTCAAGTCTCTAGCCAGAGCAGCTTTGGGCCATTATTCTTGAGAGTGGTTAGCAGTTCTCACAGAAATGATCTGTAGCCTAAGGACTGTTTCACTAAAATCTTTTCCTGAGTGTAAAAAGAGATGATTTTAAAGTATCACTTAAGACAAAGTGGACTTTATTTTTTTCTGATGATCTTATTTATAACCTTCAGCATTAGGTTAAAAATTTTAAACCGTTCTCTGTGTATGGTGTTCTATGTTTCAAAACTCTCTGGAATGTTTTTTTTTTTTGCTAAACCAAATGTAGGAATGAGTGGTGTGTGTATATATATGTATATGAGAGAAAATGTTTTATATTAATCTCAAAATAGCATTTGAGTGGTAAGGATTTTTTAAATGGTCAGAGATGAGAGATTATTAATTTTTGTTTTGATAATAAATCTCTGAGTCCTGCTTCTGAGAATATTTTCGCTTCCTTTCTTCTGCTTCAAAGACTGGATGTATTGTGAAACACTTTTAATATTCCTGAAATAAAGCTTTGACCTGGGGTAATGGTAAGCCTAAATAGAAATTTTCAACTAGTAGTGAAGTATTTGGATTTACTAATGGAGTGGTAATCCTTATGACCTTGGAATACTGTTTTGCCAGAGAGGTGATTGAGAGAATCACAAAATGGTGCTTCTGATTTGGGAGTACCTAAAATTGAAAATGGTGATTGTTTCCTGTCTGTTGTCTCTTTCTAGTCCCCATTTGGAATGCAAGCAGAATATGCACATCCTCTGGAAACACTTATCCTTGGAACTGGCTTTTTTATTGGAATTGTTGTTTTCTGTAACCATGTGGTTCTCCTGTGGGCATGGGTGATTTGTCGCTTGATGGAAACCATTGACGTACACAGGTGAGATGCTCATTGCTTCTTAGTAATTGTTTTTGCTCTTGTCCCTAATCCCGTCTCAGACTTACCTGTCTCTGTCACTGAGATGTGCTGTTTATGTTGCACTGAAAAGCTTTTGTGTGTCTTACAATGCATGACACAACCTGAAGAGTTATCACTGTTTTCTGTTTTGAGGTGGTGTTAACAGCAGTTCTTGCCGATTCAAAGAATGGGGACTATCAGTTTGAGAAGCTGGGCACCTCATTAGGATGTCTGGCTCTTGATATTGGGTGTGCAAGTGATCTTATGTGTATTGGAACACCAAAAATCAATTGCAAAAAGTGATATTCCAGCCAGGAGTTCTTTCTGTTTAATATTTTGTCACACCATTTTCTTGCTCAAGAGAAACTTTATGCTATTTGAGCACCGACTTTCTTTAAAACAAATGCATAAATTCCTTTTGTTTGTTTGTTTATTTATTGTAAAGAAATAGGGCAAGACTTCTTGTCTCTGTAGTACAAATTACTTACTTCAAATTTGGCTCCATAACGCCAGGACACATCTCAGTAGGCTCAGTTTAGTTCATCTACACATGGATGAGCTTTTCTTTCCTGTGATCAAGAGGAAGGTACTAAGAGTTTATCTTTGAAATGGTAGTATTAACACTTGACCTTGTATTTGTAAATATATTATGAGGCATATAGTGTCTTACTGCAAGTTGAGTGTCAAGTGTTTAAATGGAACATAAGCCACCAGCAAACTCATTGTATAAAGCATTGCTGGTTTAGTTATATCTTGCCTGTAGACTTCTGAAGGCATATGTTGTGACATACCATAAAGTAATTGATGCAAAATATGAATTTCCTCTGATAATTACAATTTTTGTTGGTTCTCCACATGAGGTGTTTATAACTACTTACCTTGTGCTCTCCCCACTAGGTGGTGGTAAGATGCTTCCCAGTACTACTGAGCAAAAGAGTTGAAATCTCTCTAAACCAAATCGTTCTGCTTTTAATCTTACTTTAATCATATATTTGAATTTTAAATATTTGAGCAACTTGCAGTAAGCTGAAAATAAGAGTAGAGTCGATTTGAGATGCTCTCTGATGAGCTGCTGTGCTGATGTCCATAGCTTGCACTAAAAGATAGTATTACTTCTTGTTCCTCCTTCCTAAAGTCACTCTTAGTTAAAACTGCTAAGCCAACAGGAAGTCAGCCACTGTGATTTTTTAGGTTGCTTGCTAAAATTTTTTTGTATTGCCTAGTAAACTGAGCTGAAAAACAAGTGCCAAAGCCATTGTGGGATAATTTACAGAGTCGTTCGGCTAGGAGTGGAGGGATCTTGTTTCATATTAAGCCAGTATCATAGTGATTACCTCGGGACCTTAGAATACTATAAAATACTTTTATTTTATAAAAATGACAGCTTCCTTTTATTGGTAATCCTTACCATAGTTGCTTTTGGTTTTTTCCTCCCCTGCAGTGGCTATGATGTCCCACTGAACCCTCTTCACTTGGTGCCTTTCTATGCTGGGGCCCGTTTTCATGACTTCCATCACATGAACTTCATCGGCAACTACGCTTCGACCTTCACGTGGTGGGACAGAATCTTTGGTACAGACTCTCAATTCGTTGCCTATCAAGAAAAAGAGAAGAACAAACAATTCATAACAAAGAAGAAGGCTAACTAAATTTCCAGTGTAATAGTCAACTTTTGCTTTTCTGTGAAGCAAAATAGTGATTGGGTATTTAGCATAAATCTTGTTCCCTGGCTACTAAGGGATAGGGAAAAACAGCTTATTAAACTGCAGTATCTTTCTAATGGGAATGTTTTCTATTTTATACATAAGTACTGCATATATTTTAACTACAGATTTAAAGATGATGAAAAAAACTGAGATGGCTTACGTCTTTTTTTTTTTTGACAAGAAAAAAATCAGTTTTATCTATAATGTTGCCCATTTTTGGATCCAGGTAGAATTATGTATGTACACTGAAGCTGGTCTTAGTTTTTTTAAATATATATTCTTGAACGTATAATATCAAATAGCAGAAGTTATTAACTAGCATCAGCACTGTATTATTTAAATATTGAGTACAAGTTGCTTAAAACCAAAACATCTGTTACTAGGAAGCTTGGTCAGGTCTTTTGCACACTGGATAATGTGAACTGCTAATAAGAGAATACTTGGCTAAACATGAGTTATCAGAGACATTCCTGATCTAGATTTATTATGTTATTTTAGATTACAGAGTAGAAGGTTTTATTTAAAGACACTGGTGTTTGCTGCTCTTTTGAAGTTGGTCTGTCAGTGTTCTTAGCATTTACATTACATTCTTCTCTATGTGTTGTAATTTGCTGATCTGACTTGTTGCTATATTTGCACTTGTGACTGATGAAATAAATGTGGTTTGGTTTGATATGTGTATTACACTTTTCATATGCTTTTTAATACTAAGCTGTGATAAAACCCATGTAGGATATACTGCCTTACTCTTCATCTCTTTATTGAAGAAGCATTATTTGTTAGGATGGTTTGCAGCAGTTCCATCTGTTAAACTACTTACAGAGACTGCAGTAAGAAATGGGAATTGAGAACATGTAAATTCTGCTGTTTGCGTTTGGAAGGACTTGGATACATACCTTCTAAATGTAGCAACATCTTTTGGGCTGAGTGCATTCTCAAGCTACAGCTTGATCACAAGCTAGAATCTCAAAATCTACTACTTGAGTTGTACTAGTAACAGAAGCAGTATAATATTTTTGAATTTACTATAAATATTTGTCTGTTGCACAGGAAAAACAGTGGAAGTATTTGAGAAGGGCTTAAACCCTTAAAAGATCTTCCACTTCGTATTGTCATGTCACCTGCATTTCAGACTTCAAATACCACTTCATCTACTCGATCAGTCCTTTAGAGAACTCTACAGTGTTTTGCTTACTCAAGACCACTCCTGAATTTTCATGCTGCTTCACGTGCAATCTGGTATAATAGTCAAAACTGATAATCCAGTGAAAGTGCAGATGAGATCAGGCTTCCAGCAGAAACCAAGGTGTTAATGACATGCAGAATGATTCAAATATTACTTAAGACGTGGGAGTAGTTCAGATTCCTCTTCTGTATGTGTTTGGTAGAAGCTTTTACTTCTCCATCTGTATTCCTGTTGAAATTCAGTGTTCCTCCCCTTCCCTTTAAAAAGTTTAAAAAAAAGTAAATACATGACTATGGCAGGTGAGCGGAAGCTGAAATCCCTGTATTGTTCAGTTGTTAGCAGCGACTGGTACTTAAGACTTGCTGAATCCATATGCACTGCCAGCCTGAACTCTCCGTGGTGGAAGCAACCTCTCTCATCAGATTTCAAAGACGGCCATTATCCTCTACTTTGTCAACTCTCACTCCCATCCTGCAGCTGCAGCTATGCTTAGCTTTATTTTACTGAAGCGTTAGCCTAAAAACAAAAGGAGCTTTCAGTGCTTCAGATTTTCCCGTGTGGATCAATCTATTCCCTGGTTCTCAGCCTCCTGCCTTATGCCTACACTCACACTGTCGCAAAATTATGCACAACTGTGAGCCACTTGCCTAAATATTCCAGTCAAGGTAACAGCTTAGGGTCTCCTCAGCTTTTGGGAAGCTTGAGCAGAGTACTAAAAGCATGATGGGATTGACTTACAAAGTTGCAATATATATTCTATTCTTCAAGAGGTTTAAAAATAAAGAATACAATTTTAACACTTATTTGGGGAAGTGCGCAGGGGGTTTTTTTGGACCTCTTAAAATTACTTCATGTTTTTCTGACACCCATTGCTATTTTAGTTTTTTGGATTATTTTATGTACATCCTTAGTGTACAATGTGATCACATCATTGCTTTTGATCCTCTTTCTTTAACAAATCCCTAGAGAATTATGCAAGCTGTGCTTTATAAATATATTTTTACTGAAAAAAATTGTGCCTACTGGACCTCTCAACACAGGAACTTGCATTTGAAAACCAGAGGCTTGTTTTGCTTCAGGACTCAGATGAACCTGCATTTTACCACCACCCCACCACCTTTTCAAATGTAGAACCCTTTATTTATTAATGAATATGGTGGTGAGTAAATGACCCAGCTCATTACTTTGTATCTTTTGCACAAATCAAGAATTGTGTTAGGCAATTACATTTTTGAGATTTTAGGCCTTTATTAAACAAGACTTTACCGATTTTTCCCCCCATGTTTTGTGAGAGAGACAATAGAGTATGCATAGATCTAAAAACAAAGAGGGTTTTGTGCAATAGTAAAAAAAGATAAACCTATGGGTTAACAGTGTTGAGTCTTCACAACACACAACAAAACCTTACACAATCAGTTGTCCTTTATCTGCTTTAACAAGGAGATAGAGTTAACTCTTAAACGTGGTAGGACAGGGGAATAAGTGGGGGAGGAACATTTTCCACCACATTATCTTTCCTGAAAGTCCAGTTTAGTTTAATTAAAGCTCATCTGTGGGAAATAATAGTTTGCACTCTCCCTTAGATATGGCAATAATTAAGTCCTATGAATGCAATGAATTAATTTCTTGGGGTTTATGTCAAAACCCATGGAAACTTGAACTTTGAACTATATTAAGATTAGGATTACAAAATAATCAACTATTTTTGGCACCTGATGAGACATAATAAGGCAGTTTATTTTACACTACAGCACAACTTGCCAGAAAATATTAATATTGATTGATACTATGATTGTAAGATTATATGACTTAATTTATTTTCCTCACAGAGTTTATAATAAATGTTGCATGTTTTATGATAATTTTAAAGAAAAGTGTGATACATTTCTAGATTTTTAATTTTTTTTTTTAATTACATTATTGAAACCTACATTATGGCTACTGATAGTTATTGCTAACCACAGTGTCTGGTTCATTGCCTCCAAATCTCCATCTGATTATGGCTGCCTCTTGCTCTGTCAGCTGCAGCCTTCTGGCAAATCTCAGTCATTGAAACCTGTAACTGGCAGGTCCAGGCAGAAGGCAGCTTTGTGTGCTTAGTTCTTGCTATAATTTTCTGTCTGCGAAGGTAATAAACACAGCAGTCAAATCACTTTTCACTTGTATTTTTCACTTTCCACCTGTATTTTTCACCAGCTCACTAGATTGTATTGTCCTCCAGAGTAAGGCATTTGCTCAGTTTCTCAAATCACTTCTCTGGCTTGTCTCTGAATTTTCACTCTTGTTTCAGCTATCTTGTTTCAGATACCACAACTGTGTGTCCAGACCATTCTTTCTAAGACCATCTTAGTGAGATAATCACATCCTTCCACTTAACCACTACGCTTCTGTCTAAGCATTGCCTGGAAAATATAGTCATTACCCATCTTTTGTGATCTCTCAATGCTTCCAGCAGTGCTGCTTGCCAGACTGTCAGGAGTGTGCTTCATATTTCTTGCTCTTAAGTGTAATTCTCAATTTGCTGCTCTGAAATATTTAAATGTGTTTGACTTACCAAGTAAATCACATTCCAGAGCTGCTATATCCTTATTATTCACCATTCTTTGTCATCCATACATTTTAACCAGTTATGATTCACATTTATGTAATCACTGAATAAATTAACCCTTGGGCTTGAAATATGAGTCCCTATGGAAGATCAGAAGCATGTTCGTCTAAGATCTGACTCACCACTTCTTAAAAGCCCTATCAGCCAGTTTTTTGAACTCTCACAATGATCCTGCAAGGCAGATCCTATGTGTGAGTGTTTGGCACTAAAGCCAGGCTAGAGCATCTCAGAAACAGCATTCCAGCTCAGTGTCCAGGACCTAGCATCACCCCAGGAGCAGTTATTACTCCTGCACACTGAAACAAGGAGCAGCAATAAGTCATGGCCATTTGTGACGTATGCCATGTGAAAGTGCATACCTACGCATTTTGTGTGAAATTTAAGTTGCAGTCTATAAAGAGGCTCAATACAGAATTGTCACATGTCACCACCCAGCAAGAGCACACTAAGCTCTTAAACACCTGATGGGGTTGGGTTTCAGTAAGATGTGTGAGTCATCTAACAGCTGGACACAACAAAAGATTTGGTTTTGCAGTACACAACTTGGAAGGTGCATGGGTTTTTTTCCTCTCCCTTTCAGTAACCTCCTGTCTAAGTGACTTGTCTGCATTTGTATTTTTAAATTTTGTTGTTGTTGTTGATGCTTCTTTAGCACTGTCTTACATTAATCTCCTTATCAAGGTACTGCAAAAGCCTCAGCTTCTCATATTTCAACCCTGTTTTGCAAGTATCTGAGAAATAGAGCCAGTGAGTTGTGCAATACATTTTGAAGGTTGGTAATAGACGCTTGTGTCTTGAAGACATAGCTGCCAGTGACCAGAGCAACCAGGTTTAGTATATGTGTATATAATCAGCATTCTGATAAGTTTTGTAAAATCTTCCTACAGCTACACTTATATCTACCTACTTGCCTGGTAATTTGTACACACTGAGATCAACTGTTCTCTCTCTTAAATTGATTGGGGGTATTTTATTCCTAGCATTAATTTCTTAATTGAAATCCTTACCGGCTTTTACCAGGTCTTTTAGGGCAGATATGGTCTATAGTTCATTTTTTTCTGAATAGTTGTACTGTATTAACATCCTAATTATTCTTTCAGAATTTTTCCAAGGGGTGGAAATGTTATATAACTGGATAATAGCAAGCCAAATAGAGCTCTTCTCAGATGTGGGCTTAATGGTTTGGTCTTGTTGATCTGAACAAGCATTCTCCCTTATGCATTATGTTCTGTATCCTACTTGCCTATATCTATGTCAGAAAACACTATCTTACTTATGCAGAAAGTGCACCTTCTCGCTTCTTCCCAAATATAAACCAGAGAAGTTCAGTGAGTGTTTCCATGGTGTAAGTATTAGCAGTAGTTTGTTATTATAATGTAAGTATCTGCTCTCCATCATAGAGTGTTTTTAGGATTTCTGTTGTTCCTAGTGTACTCGGTTATTTGTAATGGACATAGATTTAAGGTTATCTTTTTGATTAATAAAAGAAAATAGTTGCTTAGCTTGTTTGTCTTGTCACACAAAAAAGAAAAGATGCAAAGACTCAAGTCTTGTGAGCAAAACTGTGAGTGTGAGTTTATTTCGGATAATTTATTTATATGCTTGCTGGTGAATCATGATTTGCTGAAAAAGATTCAGGCAAGTCAAAAGTATTGGAAAATTTGAATCAGCAAATTCTATTTGTCCAAAAGTATGGAGTAATCTGTAAATATATATGAATATTATATGCATGTTTTGTGTATATATAGATTTGCCTATAAATAAATAATTTTGGCAATGTTAATGATATTTTTTCGCCATTACCAAGTTATTTAGGCTGTGCCTGTTGGCAAAATATAATTTACTATTTGGTGTCGTATACAGACAAGAGAGAGGTAAACCAGATTTGAAACCTACTGATCAGTAGGTTTCCTGGAGCATTTGTGCTCTACTCACTGCTCTCATTAGTTCTCTCAGATTACAAGACCACACCCAGGTGCCTGGTGATGTGTGTAGGCTGGGAATGCCCTTGGGGTTAGAGTATTCCTCTGAGACTGAGGCAAGTGCCAAAACTTTTTCCATATTACAAGGAGATTTAGCCTTTGATGACAGTCATCCCTGAACTATGGAAAATAGGAGGAAGGATTAGAAACAAAGGAGTCATCGGTTTATTCCTCCTACTCAGTTCTGTGAATGTTCCTAAGATATCTGAGAATTCAAACATTGTTACTTAAGCCCTTATTAAAAGAAATTAGCATGTGTGAACTCAAATAGCATATAAACCACCCTGTTTTACACAAGATGTGCATTTACATGTGTTTTTATAAGTATACATTATCTTAAGTTTTTTAAAGGTGGGAGTTAATAAGTATGGAAACAAAAGTAAATCCATTCAGATCTAGTTGTGAGACTATGTACTGGAATAATAATTCACTGCTTGAGGAGATGAAACTAAATAGATGATTTCTGAACCTACTTGTGTCTTTTAGTGACGTATTTTGGTCAAATAAATAAGAAGGGAAGCCAATGAAAGTTGCTACAAGATCAAAAGGGGTTTTTTTAAAATCAGAAAGTTCTCCTAGAAAATGATACTGTAAGTCTAAAATCACAGCATCAGCAGATTTGTTTACTTTGTGTATTCAGCGCAAGGAAAAATGATAAAGAAAACAAGAAATATTTAGCATGGGATGAATGTAGCCAACAAAACTCATAAAGAATGTGAATCTTTTGAATGCTAGGTCAGATACCTTTATTTGAAGTTCCATTTGGAGCACTGAGAGGGCTGCACATATTGCACATAGTTCTAAAGCAGTGTGAAGTCATAAACAAATTTGTGATCCAATTAATGCTGTTAGGAAGGGGAGAAGTCAGAGAGAGAGCACTCTTGTGCTCCTAAATTCAAACAGTGGTCTTGGTAAGAGAAATCACTGTCTCAAGGAGACTCTCCATGTCCAAGTCTTGCAAAATACTTTTAGAGCAAATTTGCATTGCCATAACAGAGCTAATGGGATGTGCTATGACAGGCACCTCCAAAAGTTTTCTAGCACTAAGAATGAAGAGTGGAAGGCTCCAAGAAGTGCTCTGAAGGTGCCTTTGCATGTGGTTGCCTAACTGTAAGCTTGGAATTAAACTGGACAGAGAAGCTTTTGAACCCAGTTGACTTTGAAAGATGGTGAAAACTGGATGGGCTGAACTTTAGGTCTTGCTATGAAGAAACACATCAAATTATTCAGGACTGACATTCAGGGCACTAGAAGATAACAAGTATAGATGAATACAGACAAATAGATAGATATGTAAGTGTTTATGTATAGTAGTTGTACTTTCAGGTCTGAGTTTCAGATGCTGGATCAGTTTCTGAGCTGGTACATCACTGAGCATCAATGAAATCTCTCTAGAAGAGATTATTTTCATTTCTTCCTAGTCAGAACTAGATACCCAAAATTTAGGAAAATATCCACAGGATCACAGAGAATTATTAGAAAATCTTCCTAAAAATTGGTTGAGTATTAATTGGTGATAGAAGGGGGTGTTATACAGGCTCACCCTTTTAGATTAGAAGATCAAATAAAACATGCACTAAATTATTGAGGACAAGATTCTCTTTGTAGAAGGATGAATTTGATGCATAGTTTTCAAAATTTTGAACCTCTCAAAATTTTCCACCAGGTTTTTGAGTCCCTTAAAAAAACTGAAAAAAACAACAAACAAACAAACAAACAACCCCCCAAACCGAAAACCCAAACCAGCAACCTGATATGGAAGTTGGTTTTTAGTGTTTAGCCTTTTGCTTGTAGCACTTGTTCTTTACAGGCTGTTTCAACGTAACCTAAACAGCTGTGCCTATAAAGACAGGTTGAAAAAACACAGCTTCAGAAGTCCTGTAGTATCTGCGGTGGTCTAGAAGAAATTGATTTATTAATATGTGGTGGATGGTTCTTCACAAGAGCATTTGCTTTGAACATCCTGGGATGTGCTCTCTAGGTAATGTCAGTATCAGAAAGCAAATCTTGCTTTATCCTTTTCCTTCTGTGCTGCAGCAAAGGTGCCTTATAAATGAGGAGCAGAGCGACCTTATAGAAGATGGTTTACAGTTTTCCCTGTAATCAAGTACATTTGTGTTGCCCTGCAATAGCACTGAATCATTCATGGAGCACTGTTACTTTACGTTTGTGGCAGTGGGTTAACCCGCTGGGACCGCATAAAATGATGAGACGGTACGGAAAACGCGCACCTGGATTCTCCCAAGTGGTTTTATTTCGCATGTGGTTGATGAAAGCAGCTTTAGCAGCTTTCCCCCGCACCGTGCGCTCCCGGGCCCCCGCCCTCCGCGGGAGCGCTCCCGCCGCGGATCGGGGTGGGCCGGGGCGGAGCGGCCGCTCCAGCACCGCCCCCCAGCTCCCGCCCGCTCCCTCCTTCACTCCCTCCCTCGCTTTCTCCCTCCCTGTGTCCCTGCGGCCGGGGCTGGCGGAGCGGCGCGGCAGCAGGCGGCAGCAGGCGGCGGGATGGCGGCGCGGGTGCGGGTGCGGGTGCTGCTGGCGCTGTGCGGGGTGCTCGCTGCCTGCCGGGCCGCGGCGGCAGAGCCGGCGGCGGGGGCCGCCAGCCGGCGGCGGCGGCTGAGCGCCGAGGAGGGCATCTCCTTCGAGTACCACCGCTACCCCGAGCTGCGGGAGGCTCTGGTGGCCGTGTGGCTGCAGTGCCCTGCCATCAGCAGGATCTACACGGTGGGGCGCAGCGCCGAGGGTCGGGAGCTCCTGGTCATCGAGATCTCCGACCGCCCCGGCGAGCACGAGCCCGGTAAGGGGGGGCGCCCGGCGGTGCCCGCACCTGGCCGCAGGTAACGGCGGGCGGGGCGCGGCTGCTGCGCGGTGCTGCCGCGGGCACGGGCGCTGTCCCTGAAATACGCGCTGCGGTGGCGGCACCGGCTGCCAGCGATCGTCTGCAGCCCGCGCGAAGCGGCTGTGCCGCTGCCGTTGGATCCAACGCCCCGTTGCAGGGAGAAAGGCGCTGAGTTCCTCCGAAAATGTCAGGAGATGCAGCAGCCGGAGCGCCGGCACTGCGGACGGGCGCCCGGCGCGGCTCCGCTGGCAGGGCAGGCGCTGGCCGCTCTTCCCCGCACGAACCGCTCCGCCCGGGAAAGGCGTGAGGCAGGAGCGTGCCCGCGGGAGCGGCGTGGCACGGCCAGGTTGTCCCCGGGGACGTGTCACCCACCGCGGCACGCTGCGAGTGCCGGCACGGATGCCTCGGGATACGTGGTTGCGTGTGCTTAGGGTTTGGGACATTCTTATCAAAGGGAATGTGGTTGATGCTGTGCACTTGTTCTGCACCTACGAGTGTGTCTCACTGTTTCCCATTTTAGAATCGATAATACCGCTGATGGCTGTATGTGAAAGGGCTTAATCGTGAAAGCTGCTCAGTACCGCTGGCCCAGCCACAAGCTTCCTGCAGCAATGTCCTCACATTTCCCTCGGTGGGTTACAGCACAGGTCTGGAAGTCCGTGACTTTCAGGTGGAGGTGTGGCTTCTGTGGCTCTCAGGGGATTTGGCCAATACTAGTGCTTAATATTAGGCTTTATGACCTGAATATAACCTTGCTTTGTATCCTCAAGGGACTTAATGTTAGGGCTGCAGATAAAGCTTGGAGGTTATAAGACATTGGACATGAGGAGGATGGAAGAGGGTAGCAAAGCATTGTCTTGAAATGAAAAATGTATGAATTGCAGTGAAATGTGAAAAATTTCTTTGTGGTGTGTTGCCATCTTGTTATGAGGGTATGAGGATCCTGAAGCTAAGAATTAATCTATTGCTACTGTGTAATTTGCACATTGGAATGATGACAATTTTTACTGGGATTTTGTGTTATTGTCGGGATGGCCGCTACAGCTCATTTATTTGACTGTTGTGTCAACCCAGCTGAAAGAGGGACAAAAAGAGCACGCTGTGCAGTCTGAGGTGGGGCTGTGGCTCTTCCTGGAGACACACTTCTCATCTTGGTGTCAGTGACAGGAGAAAGGGTTTGTTATTGCGCCCAACCGAAAGGGAACCCAACAGTATGTGAATGAGCCATAACAGACTGCAACCAAAGAAAAATTCCTATGGATTGCATCCGCATACAAGCTATAGAGAGTGTCAAACATTTCCTGGAACGTGCTCGGTGCCTTACTAAGGGAGCCCTATAGACAAAAATGCCACATGTTGCAAAGTCCAAATCACGTGTCAGGGAATGTGATGAGTCCTGGCAATCTTTAGTGGTGGATGCTGAAAATGCTTTTTTGAAGAGGATTGACCAGGGTTTGAACCAGAGCAAATTCATTGTTTTATTTCAGTCCTCACTTTCATTCTGTGAGCTTCTGAACATTTCCCTGAAAGTGGAGAGCTACTACTCTCTGCAGTGGCACATGGGAGAAACTCGGGATCTTTAGGAAGGGCAACAAGCCAGACGTCATGCATAGTTATCCTTGCGCTCCTTAGAAAGAATTGTAACAGCATTTTTAGCAGCTCTGCTTCTTTGTTGCAGAGTCTAAGCACCTATATATTGTGCCAGTGGTTGCGTTAGAGGCGTTTACTTCTTAAAAGTGTGCCCTTTCTTCCACTGTGTAGTGAAAGGTAGCACTGTTTATTTTTCTATGTGAGCTTTTTTTTAAGCTGTGCAGTAAAAGAAGGGGAGCCTTGTACCAGCCTTGGCAGGAAACATGAGGTTGATTCTGCGCATACCTGAAGGGGGAACCCTGCTCGCTCTGAGCATCCGTGCTTGATTCCCAGGGCAACAACCAGAATAAGGATATTCTGTGTGGTAAAGCTTACAGGATCAGAATCTGATTTATTATCTATTAAAATAATAATATATTTATATATAAATATATCTTTTATATATGTATATATAAAAATGATAGATTCACAGACACACATATATACATACATTCCCTGAAAGCCAAAAAGTTGTAATTTCTAACATAATCTATTCCTGCAAGATATCCTGAGTGTCACAGGGTTTATTTTTTAAATGTAGAGAAGTATAAACAAAGTAGATGCTGTGGTTCATAGATTTACAGTCTATAGAGAGCTCACGCTTCTAGAAGGCTGGTCAGTACACAGGGATGATACCTGAATTATCCAGTGAACAGCTGTAAAACAAAAATATGTTTGTGTTCACTTAGTGAGCAAGTGGATGACAAAACAGTTCAGGAAAGTGTCAGCAGAGCATCAGTAAAGGCTCTTTGTACTGAGTAAAGAGGCTTTGTACTGAGTAGATCAAGTATTGCACATGCATGCAACCATTGCATAATCGCACGTATTGTGTGAATGCATTTGATCATGTACAAGCATATAAATCAACTTCAATTTTAGTGCATCAGCTATTTTTGAATTTTAATTTGTAATATATGTGCAGTATTTGAAAAAAGTGCTTAAGAGAAATAGGAAAACTTTTGTGCTTTAGACCTCCAAAGCAACTGGAAAAAATCCTCAGTGAGTGAAGAAACTGGAACAAACTGTCAGGGTCTCATTTTTTCCTGGGGTAAATATACATTATGAGGATTTCTTAAAAGTCCTGATGCTGCATTGAAAGTTAAAATGACTTCATATGAGCCAGTCTGTTTTCTTGCTTAATCATACAAACTGTCTTCATGAAATCTTGTAAACCTGAATTAGTCACTGGAAAGATGCGAGTGGAACCTTTCCCTGAGCTCTTCCCAGGGACATTATAAATGCCAGAAGCGTGAGACTGCCTAAAGTTTCTGATGCTACATTAAATACTTAGAGAAAATGCTGCCTTCTCTGCAGGCTTGAACATCACACTACCTGTGCTTCAATTGCGCTTCATGCCAAACAGAGTTTGGGCTAATATTTGTAATTTCGGGATTTTTTTGTTTGTTTGGGGTTTTTTTTGTAGCAGCAATTTCTTTAGGCTTATAATGCACTTCTATGGGTGATTAGAGCCTGCAATCACTGATGGAAAAGAAGCCCTTGAATAAGGAAAAACACAATCCAGGGATGAAGATACTTGAACTTTACTGAAGTTTTCTACTGGGGCAGCTGTTCCATAGAGATAACCTCACTCTGAGTTGCTGAGGACAAGATAGTTAAGGCAGAGGAAGACTTGAATGAGACTGTGTCAGTGGTTACATGCAGAAGATGTTGTATGAACCTAGACTGGAAGCAACCAAAACGTTTTGGATTAGCTTTGATTACATGAGAAAATACAGTTTTGTCCCTATGCTTGCCAAAAATTGGCAAAGTTGACAGAAGGTGGTGTGCAGCAAGGTCAGATTAAATGAGGAGAAAGAGGTTGTGGGAAGTTGATGGTGCACCAAGGGAAAACAGAGGACAGTTGATGATAAAGCACAGATTATTTCTTTTTCTGGGACAAACTAAGCAATATTTTGCCTTGGTTCAGATGCAGGAGAATACCGACTACTCCTGAGAGAGGAAATAGACTCTTGCTTTGGATGTGTGATGTTCTGTTGAACAAACACCCAGTGAATGCTGATTTCTAGAGGCTTTTTTTGTTACCATAACTAAGCTCATTTTGAGCACGTTTATATTCTTTAACAGCAATTAAATATGTTTAGGATTGATTAATGCCAGAAGGAGTTTGTCCACCATAAATGTTCAGCCACTTGTCCAGGCATGCTGCCACTTCTGGCTCATTTGTGCCATTGATTTCGGAGGTGGAAGATCAGTCCCCTCTGTGACTGCTTCATTTTAAATGTGAAAATGAAATGCTTTGACACTTTCAAGATTCCTAGGTTGGGGTGGATTTTTTGCATTTACATAAAAAATTGCAGATAAGTATTTCCCTGACCTCCTACTTTAAAAAAAAATAAACTACTAATATTTTTATAGTGGTTATTTTTCAGTGTTTAGTTTTGTGAAGAAACCCTTAAAGCAAGGCTTATTAATTTGTCAGTTACATGTGTAACAGATACAGGCTCTGAAAATTACTTTGCATCAAATGGACGAAGACAGAATGGATGAAAATACAGATTTTGTGGCAACAAAATGATCTGCAAATTTGTGACATTTTCATCAAATGGTTCATACTAGAGAAAAGGAAACAGAAATCTTGAAAATATCAAAATAGTCGTGTTTTCAAAACAAAACATTTCATCCTTTTTTAGTATTAATGATTTTGTTGTTCATCTTTTTCCCCACAAGCATCTTTAAAAATGCTTTAAATAGAAGGAAAAGGTGTATTTGTAGTTGAGTGAGACAACTGTTTTTCTAGAAAATGACCTACCTTGGATTTTGCAGTTTCAAACAACAAAGCATTGTGAACCAGTGAGGCAGGAGCACACCGTGTGTTGAGCAGCACAGTTGTGATTTGGAACATTTGCAGGGCACTGTGGGTGTGACCTCAGTTGATTTTACTAGGTGCAACTCAGACACAATAGTCCTCGGACCCATCATGTTATCAAAGACTCCCCTTGGCAGAGTGAGGAAATGAGTTGCGTCAGTCACTGCGGGCACTGAACCTAAATAAGCTGCTTGGCTTCCCAAATTGTAGCTCCTGTACTAGCCCCCTCAAAGCAACCAGATGTGAGGATCTTGGTTTCTCACACGCCAGCGCTGCAGTGCTAGAACCATTTCCTCCTGCAAAAAAATTAACTAAAGGGTGACTAAGAGAGAAGTGAAAACCATGACTCTGTGTTGATGAATGGACAAATCCAGGATCTGTCTGCTAATACAGACAGTTTTATTCTGTCAGTGAAGTGCTCCCATATTCAGCTGTGGCACCAGTCCTGTGAGCTGGTGCTGTCGGTGGTAAGAAGCTGCAACAGGTAAAGCTGACAAATTTACTGGAGAAAAATGGTTTCTCATAATATCTCTATGTCACTGTTGCACAATACCCATTTAAAAAACATTTCTTGATTTATTGTAATCTAAACGACTCTGCAGCCATTTCAGAGAACCATGAGCAAGTGCTGCTCTTTTTTGAAAGAGAGAGAACAGCAGGAAGAATGAGCAAACATGTAGGAGACTGCCGTGATTTCAGCCCAGTGTGGG
Source organism: Atrichornis clamosus (assembly GCA_013400975.1). Taxonomy (NCBI): domain Eukaryota; kingdom Metazoa; phylum Chordata; class Aves; order Passeriformes; family Menuridae; genus Atrichornis; species Atrichornis clamosus. Next base: position 190,895 of record WBMZ01003118.1, on the reverse strand, counting down.
CAGGAATCAGCAGTGCTGCTGTAGCATGGGAGCCTGAATGGGGAGACCACTGGATAACACCCGTGGCTCTTATGGTCTGCCCCATTTCAGATGGGTAAGTGCAGTGCTGGGGTTGGTGGTGGGACGTTTTATCAGTGACGATGTCAGAAAGCGCACAGCTCATCTCTTGGTTGTGGTGATGTCATCAGACACAGCCATTCTAACTTCATTATCTACCATTAACTGCACTTGATTTTCTAAAGCTTCTTTTCCTTATGTTCTGAATCTGCACATAAAAATCTTGTGAGCTCTTTGACTGGACCTGTTGTTTCCCATATCTGCAAAGCATTAATACAAATTGCATATGGCAAGAGCTTGTAATTAAATCTAGGTATGAGAGAGCAAGCCTAATATTTTTGTGTGCTTGAGGTTTAAGCAAACACCAGTTTTTATCAAGGGCCACTCATTTAGTGTTCCCTTTCTGAAGGGAGATGTTGAAGGGTGCAGGACTGGCTGCTGGTGAGTGCATGTGCAGAGTTCATACTCATCCAGCTGCACTGCATAAAGGCGGGGGCTGTAAATAGGTCGATATGAGCAGAACGCTTTGTATCAGGAATACAGGAGATGGTGTACTGACCACATTAGGTTTTCACCCTTTCTGTCAGCTGTGCTTTGGCTTCTCTCCTGGCTTAGGTTTGCAATCCTCTTTAAAGGTGAGCTGCTGTCTGGGCAGCAGGGGAACAAGAGCACCTGCAGCACCAGACCATGAGCGAGAGCAGGGCAGCTGCTGGTGTCTCTATAAGGATGAATAAAACAAAATGCAGAGTAAAACGTGGTTGAACTCAGCACCTATGGAGCCTTCTGCATTTGGACATTTTCTTGCCTTTGTGCATCAGGGAACAGATTTTCCTTCAGAGCTTGTCAGGATGTTCTGGCTTTCTCATCAAACACCGTCAGGGATACACCACTGACGCGCCTGCTGGGATTGCAGATCTGGGGCAGGCTGTACCTCCTGCATTCTACAGAAGGCTGAGAAGCTGTAATTACCTTCGCAGCAAAATCCCTTATGGGTTTTAGTGCCAGTTAGGGTATCCCTCTGAAGTCACCCAGCCAGGATTTGGCCTGGGGTAGTCTCTGGCAGGGCGATTTTAATGCTTCCTGTGTTCAGAGTGGGATGTGGCAGTGTCCTTCACAGACTGTGTAAGTTGTGCAGGTCTTGGGAGGGCTGTAGGGCAGCAGGAAGGTGTCTGTCTGTACTGTGCTGAGTGAGTTTTTTGAAAAGCATATCTTTTGTTTTTAAGATCATTAAATAACTTCATTTTTTAAAATGTACTTTATAACATGCAGTTTTTTGAAAATAGATTTTTCTTCCTTAATTTTATCTTGCTTAAATAATATATCCTTAATAGTTCTGATTTCATGCTATCTCAGTTTTCATGTTCAGCTAAAAATAGAGGTGTTGAAAACCAAGAGTAAAATGGCTCACAGAACTCTGGTGAAAATCAAGGAGAGGTGGGCGCGTTTATGGATCACATTCGCAGCTAGTTGTTAATGCAATTCACGTTCCCATTGAAGTCAATGGAAATTCACAGTAAGTGTGGTTAGGCAGCTGTGCTAAGCAGTCTACAGTGTGCTTTAGAGATCCAGTGCCCTCACTCCAGACTGCTTCACTGACTGAGGTATTTAAAGACTTCCCTTTTTTTAGAACATTTTAAAAAGAGTTAATAATGGCTGTGTGCTACCTTCAAAAACACTGTGGATCCCAGCGACTGCATCTTAGAAGTTTATCTTTTATTTGCTGGAATAACACAAATGGTAAACAAGCTAGGGTAAAAAGGCCTGTAACCATTAAGAATAAACATGACTCTACAGAAGGCAGTTGTTTTACTTTTCAGGCTTAAAATGAGTTCTGAGTCTGCAGAGTATTCAGAGTTTGTTGATCTGTCTCAGACTGCTTTTGACAATCCCACTGCTTTTGAAAGAGTTGATTGCTTTAATTTCTTTTAAGGAGAAGAGTTGTCATCACCACCCACACCTGCAGAATGCCTTAACAGTTCCCGAAGAAAACAGAAGGGGAGCCTGTTTTGTTGTTGTCTTGGCTTAAAGGGATGTTTTATTAAGGTGACATTAATGCGAACTCCAGGGAATTAGTGAGAAGTCTATACAACACAGGTATTTCCTAAGAATTTGTGAGGTATTTTTCTAAAGCCAGTAAGTTGTAGTTGTGTGATTTATCTAAAGTGACCTCATTATTAAAATATTTGTTAATGTTTTCAGGAGAAAGTGTTTATTATTCTATAATTTAGTAATCAATATCTCAGGACTTTAAATTAGATGAAGGGTGGAAAGCACAAGATAGGTCTTGCTATATCAGAGTAAACACAAATTTTTGGTTGTAACAGTGGAGTTGCTGCCAATAATTTAGTGTTAAAACTTGTTTAGAATTAGTTCTGTGTTCATTTGTAATTTTTGTTTTCAAAGGTCGCACGTGCTATAGAAACCTACCTCCTGGGCATGCATATTCATGCTGTAGTCTCCCTTTTACTGGTTAGCAGGAACATGTCTGGTTGGGCTGCAGTGCCCTCTGAAAACATCTATTTTCTCTACTGACCGTAAAAGAAGCTAACATTGGGCAGGCTTCTGACTTAGGAATGTGTGCAAGAGCTTATGGTTAAGACCTGGTAAATCCCAGCCTTAATGTGTCATCATCTAATGTACCTGGTTGTGCTTCATGTGCTTGCTTTCCAAAACACACCTTTTATGAACCCTGTCTGAATTTTTTTTCAGCAGATTAATTGATTTTGTTAAGTCCTCATACCCATTTTAATTCATGTTCCTCCTAAGACCAAAACCAAAACATCATGTCACATCTTGTTTTGGTCTATATTTTCTTTTTAAACAAAAGTTTCATGCATGTATTACCATAGAGACTTGCTGAGTTGTTTGATTTATTTTTTTTCCCCCATTGAGTTGGGAATTAAACTATAAACAAGATTTGCAACTGAATTCTTTTAAAATTTTGTGGACTCAAAAAAAGTGAAAACCTCAGTGTGTACTTTAAGGCTTCTGGGTGTTGGGTGATTGAAATGACTGCTAGAGTTCCAAGGAGCAGAGAAAAGGGCAGAACCTTCATATACTTCATTTTGGAGTAAGGTACACATCAAAAGCCAGGGTTCAATGAATTCAGTAGGAATGGGATGTTATACATGAAGGTTATTTTCTGGTATGCTGGGATCAAATGAAGACATCAAGGGTCTATGTAGTTAAAAGGTTAGAAAAAAAGAGTCCTTATCAGTAAAATGGCAGCAGAGCAGGCGGGTTTGATTTGCTATGTGACAGGGAACGGAGCCCTTGTGGCTGCCGTACATCAGCTTGTATCATCTCAGGATAGGGGTGAAAGCTGGTGGTGTGCTGGGAGTGGGTTAGGAGCTCTGCAAAACAACAGTGCTGAAACTGAGCTAGTCCCAACCTGATGTGCTGGGATTTGGGATTTTGTAAGAGAAGTTCTGCCATACTGTGAAAACAGGACTGTCTGTGCCGTGGTGCAATAGCTGCCCTCAGCACCGACGTTGTCACCTTGCTCGCAGCTTTCAGGGGCACTGCTGGGGATAAGGACAGTAGACTAAAAGTGAGGTCTTGGTCCATAGTGCCCTTCCCTTTTGAAATGGAGGTTTCTTGCAGGGTGCCAGTGTTGTGGCACCGGCCACATCTTCCTGTCACAGCAGTAAGTACCAGTGGGATTGTCAAAGGGCTGTGTGGTTCGGGCCAGTACAAAGGCGTCTGTTAGAGATGTGTCTGTGTAGCTACAATGACAAGGTAAGAGAGAATCTTGAATGATAAACCTGTGGTGTTGGTTTAAAGGCAGTAAACATTTGTTTTTAATTAATTCGTTTTTCAGAGTGAGGCATTTATAACTGTATAAGATAGAAGTTGCTTCCTGGTAGTTGTTCATACTGAATAAAGAGCAAAATCTGACATCCTTGTTTACTCGGAAATGAAGTCCCATGGAGATAGCCATTCTTTGCATGGAGCTGCTCGTGGCTGTGGAGTGTGAGCTGCCCAAGACCAAAGAAAAATACTGCTCTGGCTGTAGAGCCTGCCCACAGCAAGAACAGCCAACTAATGATATTTTGAGGACTTATGCTTAGGTATGGATTGACCTTAAAGCCAAATGAATTGTTTGATCAGGGGAGACATCAGACTGGCTAAGGTTTATTGAACTGTTTTCTTGGCCAAGACATCCTTGCTAGTCTAATGCTCTGGTAGGTTTTTTTGGTATCTAGAAAGTATGGCCCTGATGTTTGCTGTATTAGTTCTCCAAACAAAAGAGAAATCATGCAGTACTTGGCTAGGAGAAATACAGGTAAGAGTTGAAAAATGCAAAGGAAGTGAAAGGACAGTGGGACATTTCAAAGATTAAAATTTTCTGCATAGTTGTGTTTCCTGTACTCACATTAGAGATAGCTAGATAACATGTGTGTGAGTTACCACGTGCTTTCCTCCTGACATTTCTGGCTGCAAAGCCTTCTTTTGAATGTCCTTTTATGTTCCTTAAAAGTAAAGGGAACCCCCAGCTGTTGTCCTTCAGTGTTATGAGTGGTGCATTGATCATTCAAAATGAACTTTTTTTTGCTATGCTAAACTGAATAGTTTGCAGTTTTGCCTGCATTTTTACTGATTGCAGAAAAAGCACAGTTCTACAACTATAAGCAAAATTTGGGTGATCCTAAAACATAAATGGACACTTTTTACACACCTGAAAAATGGTACTTCAAAGGCATCCTTATGACTGTGGTAAGCTGACTCTCCATGTCAGATCTTCATCTGGTAAAACTGGATCATGCTTAAATTTTTCTTCCTATCCAGCTGCTGAGCATCCACAAATCAAACTGAAGTCAGTGGGAGTTGTACATCTGATTTTTTGTTGTAAAGGTTAGATTTATAAATCCTAATAATAAATCCTAAATGTTCGAGCCGGCTTGCATGTGTACCCTAAAGAAAGAAAGCTTAATGTGACTTTGATTCTATAATAGCCGGCAGCTAAGGAATAAGTGGTCCAGGTTAATACCATTCTGAATGAAATGCCATCCTTCTCTTTGGTGACATCAGTACATAGTGGGATGGAGAGAAGGAAGAAACTGGGGTTGGAAGCTGGGCTTTCATGTGTTAAAGTTTGATCATTGCCATTGTAGGAGGTTGTTTTACAGAGAGGAAAAGTGGTTTTGTGGTAAAGGACGTCTGGCTGCTTTCCCGGCTCTGCTGGCTATTTTTTGTCTTTTTGGGTAAGAATACCCTCTCCCTGTGTCTCAGGTCTCATCTCCATGCCTAGATTCTCAGCGTCCATGCAAGGTTTACATGTGGCTGTGCCATGTACCCAGTATACAGATACTTGAGAGATAGCATGTGGTTCAGCATTTCATATGCCTTTAAGATGCAGTTCCTACCTGCTTCCTGTCAGATTTTTCCTGGTAGCAAATAGCCCTATATTTGTGCTGACTTAGCTGTGCTAGTGGACATGTGGCGAGGAGTCATCAAGAGTTTCTCTCCCTATTTCCCTGCTGCAGATATACAGTTTTTGGTTTTGTTTAAAAATCTGCTTTATAGCAGATGAGCGTGAAGAAGGTGCCACTTCCTTTTCTTCCAGTGCTGATAAGGAGAGTCCCAACAGAGACATCAATACTTGCAAGGTTTCCACGCGTTGCAGTTAGGGGAACAAATCCATAGTTGAAATAAATAGTACAAGCCTCCAGTGAAAATCTTTTAGTACAAATCTTTAGTGGAAAAGTCTATAAATAAACAGAAACAGAGGAGCATCTGTTCCTTGATACTCCATGAAGGACCTGATAAAAATAAAATCTGTATTATAAGAGCAGCCAATATGAGATGAAAAAATACCTGACAATGGAAGACCTCCTGGATAGAAAAGTTTAGGGGCCACGAAGCTCATCTGACTTGAAAATTGAAGAATTGTCTGAAATAGATGTTGCCATGGAGACAGATAGGATTAGCAGCCTGAGACTGATTTCATTGGTCTGCTGCTAGCACAAGTTGCTTGTTTGAGTAGCATTAATATGTTGTCTCATGCTGCTTTATATGCTGAGACCATCTGGCATTAGTGGTATTTAAAGGTGCAGTTCTGTTACGGAAAGAGTTGGCCAACATGGTTTGATTTATGTTTGTGAGACAAGTTGCAAGTGTTAGGAGCTCTTTGAAAAGCTGCCTTGTGCACAGAAATATTCTGAAAAATCACAGCATGCACAGAGATGAAGTGGGGCTTTGGGAAGCAGCATGAGGAATTTCAGAAGTTTGCTTTATACTCAGTCAGCATATATTTAGAATATTCACTGCACAAATACACACTTTTGCGTGTTTCTTCAGGTGTGCATGTGAAGGCAGCCACGTTTTTTCAAAAATAAGCCTTTTCACTGTGTGCTGCGAAGCTGCTTGGGAACTACAGCTCTATCACCCTGAACAAACACGAGATCATACTGTGTATTAAGGAAAAATATGTTGTAGAGTTAAACGAACAAATTGAGTTCAGACCAAACAGGGTCCCTTTAACTTACTTGAGAGTCCATGATTTCAAGAAGAAATATTTTCTTTTTTTGATATATACCTCCAAAAATGTATTTTTTTAGCAACGGATTTGATAAGAAAGACAGTTTGTAGAGAGAAACCTTATCTTTATATCTATTTATATCTGTGAGTCTTCATCTGCTTTCCTTAATACCACTCCAGAGTGGGAGTTACCTTCCAAAGGAGCTTATATGACAGTGCTGACATTCCTTAGATGCTTATAAATGTTCACTATTTTTGTTCTCTGATAGTTATTATCATGATACTTAATTATTCTTGGGACTTTTTCCCCAGACAGAGATGAATGGTTAAAGAGTGACGAAATAAGAGCCAGAAAATGTTCCTGTCTGAGTTTATAAGTTCCAGTGTGGAGGTCTTTCAGTGGACTGAGCAACGTAAGGAAAGTGGCTGGAGGGAAAACTAGCTGGAGGCTTTGTTCTCCTGGATAGACTTAAAACTGGACCATATTTGAAGTTAAATCTTGATAATTATCAGTATGCTTGATTAGCATTTTTACATTCTCCGCTTACAGATGTTCTGAAATTACTGATGGAAAGCATTTATAATGGTGTTCTGCAGCAGTGTAACACTTGTCATCAGACTGACATTTCTTGGATACACTTGGTTATGGTGTGTACTGTGTAGTACAATAGTAAAATGAAACAAGGGCATTGGGTCTGTTCCACGAATCTTTAGGTTTTAAGCTTTTATTCTGGAGCTCTGGCTTTGGTGCCAAAATAAATTCTTCATATAATTTTGCTTCAAATGCAAGACCCAAGAAATACATAGCTGTGGATGTCCTAGCTCCTTCAAATAGCTTTAGAATGATTATGTTTGATGTTTAATATTTTTACAGCTTAGTTCTGTTTTAACTCTGTCAAAATGAATATAGGGCACATGTAGAAAGCCAAATAACTTGTGTTCCCAGCCTGCTCCCAACCCCCAATTCCTCATTTGCAAGTCTGTTTGCTCTCTGTTTTGTTTGTAACGCTGTCTTTCAGTTCTCTCTGAGGCACAGCTTGGGTGCAGTTTTGGGTGTTTCTTCACCCCGAGACCCACCTGGCAGTGATGCAGATGTTACTGCCACAGGGCTGCTTGCTGCTGTTACCCCTGAGCAGTCTTCCAGAGTTGCCCCATCATGTCTCGCAGCATCCTGTACATCCACCGACTCTCACAACACATCCAGGGTATGCCACAAACTTCCACAGAGTGCAAAAGTAGTCAAATCAGCCTGAGAGGCTGTGACGCTACCCTTGCGTGATTGCAGGCCCTTGGAACTGGATAAACCCACAAGTAATTGCTTCTTAAACACACCCTGCGGGGCTCAGAGTAGCCTTCTCCATCCGTGAGGGAGGATCAGGAGGGACTAGCTCTGAGGCGCCAGGGCGTAAGCCACCTACACTGTTTGCTGCAGGGCTCGTATGGGTGGCCTTAGGCAATGTAGGCATAGCTATAATTGTAGGGTTTCAGTTTTATTATTTGTGCTTAAAAACCTTTTTTCTGAAGCTGCTGATTCTGCCCAGATGCTGCTTCATTCCTTCACATTATTTAGTTCATTTCAGTTCTCCAGATACTGACATTTGACATCTCTTATTTATAGTCTGGGAATGACCTTTTTTTTTTCTCCATTCCATTCATTTCCAGGGATGGAATGCTACTCCATTCCTGCTGCATTCCCATAGCACTTAAATGAGCTGACTGCAGCTGATTAAGCTATTCACAGAATATTTCAGTGTGAGAAAAGGTGACAGAATTGAGAAACGGTAGTGTCTGAAATACTGGTTGTACTAAATAATATTATGCTGAGTTGTGAAGTCTGGTGACTTGACTGTCTGAAATTGAAATATTTGCAGTGAGGCTTTTTTGGCCAGACTGTCCAATACAGTTCTTCAAATTTGCTGTTAATATGAAGTGGAATGAAGATAAATGAGTGTATCATAAATTTTGTGACCTATTTTACCAGTAGCACTGAAAACTAGTGATACGGAAATGTGCTTTTGAAACAACCAGCCACAGATGGCTAAAGACACGTTTTACTCAAAATACCACTGCCGTAGCTCTGTATATACAATAGGTTTATTTTAACAATACATTTTATATATTCAGTGGTTTACTAAACTATGATTCCATATGATGGGGGAAATTTCAGAAACTTGTAGTCAGAAACAGTTGAGTCATCAGAAGGTGAAATGTGTCGTGTACAAAGAATCAATAAAAGGCTCCAGAAATGTTTTGTTGCAAATATAAACAGGGCTGTTATTAGATTTATGCTTCCTAAGATTTGGCCCAGGTGGTTTGCACCTTTGGTTAGCATTCCGGTGCTACTTCTGCAATCCCAATGAAATCACCATATGGGGTCACTCTGGAGTGTTCAGTTATTGCTCTGAAGACTTGACAAAGATTTAGTGCCCATGTATGCCTCTGACTTCCTCCTCGAAGTTGCAGAGAGTATTTGTTGTGCCTGAACTTCAGCTCAGCCTCTGGGACCCTGGGGCAGTGGGGCTGCACAGCTTGTGGCAACCTGTGGTAGGGAAGTGTTTGGTGTCTCAGCTGGACAGACACCACAGAAACTGGAGGTATTGGCTAGTGCAGTCCAGTCCATTCTTCATTTTCTCCTCCCTGGGAACAGAAAGGATTAGGGTGATCTAAACCAGAAAAAAAGGGTTCTTTAGTGTCCTCTCTAATGACTTAGTGGCATTGCCTTCTGCTCATCTGCTCTGTACAGACCTGCGGGCACAGAATATGGTGTTTCTCTTAGTTCCTTATTCACTTGGTATTGAAATTTACTTTAAGTTGCTTTAAATATAAATTACAGATCTCATGTTGGTTTTTATTCTTTTTCCCCAGCATAAAATAGATTGGTGTGAAGCAGAACATTGAGGATCATGCTACTAACCAGAGTTAGGAAGAGAGCTGCATGTTGCAAAGGACAAGCAATCATCCACAGTAGAACTTAAAATTTACTTTTTGATGGTGCCGGTCATCTGGGAGCACTTCCCAGATTTTTTGTATTAAAATTAAATGTATGGAAATTGAGTTAGATAGACCTTACCCTGTTGGCTGTATTAAAAATGTAGGTTGAAACCTTTATGAGCTTCTAGTTGTAATTTAGACTCATTGCACCCTAGAAAGCTGTGAATGGCTTATATGTATTTTTTATACAAAGATTAACTTAGAACATTTTCGTCTTTCTCTTTTTTTCCTTCCTTTCTCTTTGCTGTTATTTCTATCCTTTTTACCCTTTTTTTTTTAAGTCACTGCAGGTGTCTTTTAAAAGCAGCTTCTCAAAATACAGCAAGGGGGAAATAGAGGAGAGGAAACAGAGAAGACAAAAAAATGTGGCTTTGCTATAGATTCTGTAAACTTTCAGTTTTCTCTAAGCTTAAGTCTGCATTTTAGGGTGTATCAAGATTGTACTGTCTAGAAGGAAGCTGTAGCTGTAATGTACAACAAGAACATGGCACATTAGTCAGCAGTCTGTTTATAGCATTGTGGTTTAGAGCAGAAACCCTTTCTGTAGGAGATTCTCCAGCAGAATCTCAGGAAAACTGAAGCAGCTGCAACTGTAAAAGGAAATGTACATTAGAAAGGCCAGGGAGAAACCACAGGCAGGGATCCTCCTCTGCCATTTATAGCTCAGTCGTTAAATGTCCCTTTCAAAGCTTTGAACAGAGATAGAAATCACATTTACATTTAGATACATAAAAGGAATACACAAATAATGACATCAGTGGTTGAGTGGATGGTAAGATGATTGCTGCAGTCCATTATAAACTGGGATCTCTCATTGCAGTTGGTGTCTAAATGGAAACCTCTGAGCAAAAGAGCAAGGGATTACAAGAGACAGTAAGTGTACGGGGTCTGACCTAGTGTCTAGGAATGGAAGCAAGCAAATAAAATATTGCAATACTTTCATCATTAATACTTTGACAGAAAAACGCCAGTTTAGTTACTGAGATTCTCATGTGCAGAGTCAAGAGGAGTATGGGTCAAAGTCCTCCCTGTGATTGCTTTAGGTGAGAGACAGGTCCATTTCAATTCAGTCATCCTGCTTTTCTGTTACTTTCCCTTTGGTTAAACTTATGTTACTCTTTGTCATTTAAAAATACATAGAAATTAATGCAGAATAATTTCTCTCTGTGTTTACTTGGCAAAGTGGGTAGCCCTTGTTTAATTTTTGAAGCAGTTTATCAGACATGCACTAAGTGCGTTTCAAGAAATGCATGTCAAGAGTTGCTTCTTCCAGCTTCCCCATTAACTGGTTTACAATGATGAATGCATCTTCCAGGAAAGCAGTCAAAATTAAATAGCATGAAAATCTATATGAGTTTCAGTTCTGCACACCATAAAAGTCAGTTGAAGCTTTGCCAGTGACATCCAGGGATCCAGAGTTTAATATATTGCTTAAACTATTAAGTGCTATGAAAACAAGGCTCAGGGGTGGGCTATATGTCTTTTTAAGACATTAATAGTAATATGAAATAACTTACTCTAAATTAAAATCATATGTGATTGTGTGTACATATTCATGTGTATGTGTACATTTTATATCAGAAATCTCCCAAAAGTAGAAAGGAAAGATCACATCCCTCAACCTTTGGCTGGAGAGGATCTGTTTCCTGGGAGCTGTAGCACAAGCTTATCAATGTGGGAGCGAAGGTGCACCGATCTGTGGGGTAATTGCTGAGCAGGTCTTTAAAGCTCCTGGAATACTCAGTGAGAGAAACTAAAAGGCTGGAAAGACTAACTGTAGTCCTTATCTTAGATAGGAGTCCACATTAAAAACTAGGTACTTGGTAAACTTTCCAGCCCTTCGTATTCGTGCTGCAATTACCTTTTCATAAAGCAATGGTATAAAAATTTGAAAAGAAGCATAGCACCAATGGCTTTGAGATTTTGTTAATTCTTCCATTTGGTAAGCAAATGAATCCCAGATCATCTGAATATAATATACAGATACAAATTAACACACAAGTATACCTGATTTTGTGTTGTAAGTTGTTTTTTACTGTTAGCAGTGTGCACAGTAAAAGGTTTAACAACAGATGCAATATGTGAAGCCCATGCTTTCCCCCATTTCTAGTCATTTACACAGCTAAATTGTGACATTTTGCCTTTCCTGATGTTATTAGCAAAGCTTTCATGATCTTCAGCATGGGCAAAATTGGTATTCTGATTGATTTTTTTTTTTTCCTATTTGCTTGGCTATCCCTAGTAGCAATTAAAATTTCAGACTACTTCAAAGACCAGCCTCTTTTGCTAAGATCTTGGGGGGATTAAAAAAACCCCAACAACTGAAAACCAAACACTAAAATCAAATGAGAAACTTTTTCCAAACTGCTTGTTATTTTTAAAGCTTTGCAAAGCAAAAATGTACTTTTTTTATTCCTTGGGATATTTTTCTGTGAAAAATTGCCAGAAAAGGAGAAGAGGAAAAATATTGTCCATCTAAAAGACATGAGCATATTGTTGGTTTAAAAAAAAAAGTTTTGGACTTACGAAATAGCAAAAATCACGAGTCCTCTGCCTTGTGTTGTATTTCTTGATTTCATGGTTCAGTCAAGATGCTGTGGAGTGGTCTTACCAGGAATGGTCATAATTCTTCAGTGGCAAGGTTTCACCTTGAACAAAGATTTATTTTTTTTCTTAATACAGTTTGATTAAATAAGTTTTAACAAAAATGAATAAACATGTAAGATTATCCAGTTATGAATCAGTTTGAAACATGAAGTTATAGCTGAAATTCAAGTCTCAGTTTGCCATTCTTACATGGTGTGTCAAAATTCATCAATTCTTTACCAAGTCTTTTTTCAGGTGATTTCCTGGCATATGTTGACCCATCTTTCAAAACTTCAAGCACTATTACATGTTATAGAAAAAGATCTTTTGAACTTTTTATCAACTCTGTAAAAGTTGCAGGGAAGGTTTCTTGGGTCAGCCTGTTTGCTTGACTTGCAGGGGTGAGGTCAGTCTCTGTTACACTGTGGACACAGGGATCCTGTCTCGCCAGAGGATCAAGGCAAACCACAATACCATTGGTAGGTGGCCAAATGAAAGATACCCCAGAAAACAGTGTTTCAAATGTTCACATTAGGCTCAAAAGCTTCAAAGATCTACTATGCCTAAACTATGTTCAAGTCAAGAGCTTGCTTTGTCTGCAATTCAGTAATTTCAAAAGGGAAAAGCATAAATAACTTTAAAAAGGAAGTGGTCGTAGAGAGTGGGAACAAAAATACCAAAGGTAACTTTCTAAAACTTTCTCATGTATTGAAGGGGTAGGAGCAGATGGGTTAGAGGGATATGGTGCATCTTGAATAACTGTTTTATTTAGGTCTCTGCAAATAGAGAAAAGACATGAAAGAATCTAGCTGATGTTAAAGTCTGTGAAAGTTCTTTAGATAAAAAGAAACAGAATTCTCCCAAGAGAGCTAATGTGTTGCTATGTGAACAATTATAGTGTGGTAGCAGAAAATGTTTACTGAGTGCCCACTATTCTAGGAAGGATTTTCTGTAGGCTATATCAAAAGAGAAGTGTTTTGATGCCAGTTAAAAAGATCTGTCTGAGATCTGTTCAGTTGTATTTATTCTGAAGAACCATGGCAAGCCTATTTACCGAGGCTCAAACAGACTCTAAAATTGCTCGAGAGTTACAAATGCATTCAAGGACAGTTTCATTCTTTTAAATTATTGCTATACGGGTCATTATATGTGTGGAGGACAAATTTATTCAGAACCCACCCCTTCATAGGGTATCCACTAAGTAACTAAAGCTGCAGTTGTACCAGAAAGTATCCTTATACTTTATTTAGTCAAGTGGCTGAATGCAATGGTAGAGATTAAATTATGTTACCAGAGGTCTTCCTCTCTGTTCATAGAGCTCTTCCTGAGGGTGTTCTAACTGGAATTTTTTGTATTGCTAGCCTGTGCTTAAGCCTGCATCTTCGTCGCTGTTGTCACGCACTTAAGTAGGTTAAACTTGTCCATGCTGCTTTCACACCTCTATGGACAAGATTTTCTTGTGCAGTGTGGTTGTTAAAATTGAAAGCTGAAGAGAGGACCAGATAAACAACCCATTAATTAAAGGAAATACCACAGAATTTCTAATGAGGACAGGTATGAATTTATTATATTTCCAAATAATCTAGAGGCTGACACCCTCAAAAAGCGATGGTCTTCAACAGTGTGAGACACTCATTCCCAATGGGATTGGAGGTATTGTAATATTCAGATATTCTGTGGCAAGAGGCAAGGAAAGAAATATTCTTTGTTGAAATGTCTTTCTTCATTAATGATGATGACATTATTGATATTTTTGTGTGAAACAATGTCTCTAGCTGATATCACAAATATGAAGTTGAATGTTCTCATTCTTTTTTATGCCAATGTGATACTAAGCTTCTTAAAAATGGATTTTTTTTCACATTTTCCTAACAAAATAAATATAATTTATTAAAATAGTCAAATGGAATATAACTATTATGATTTATTAAATGTTTTCTTTCTTCAAGGAAGACTTTGGAAATTAGTATAAAACTTAATTATAATTTTAAAGTTCTTTCTCTGTTCTTCTCTTCTTTACATTGTTGTTATATTATTTTTTTTAAATCACAACTCTGGAGGGAAAGTGCTGACCTTTTCATTTTTCCCATGCAAGTCCTGAACTACATTTGACATGCCAACTCATAAAGTTTTCAGAATGTCATAATTATGGTTTCAGACCTGTGTCTCTGTGAGATTTCCTCAGGAACCATGAATCATAAGCAGTGTTTGTAGATCGACTCTGGAATTACATTTCACTGATAAGTGAAATGCAAACAATGAATTTAGACGTGTTTTTAGTTAATTACTAACTGTTACCATTTTTAGAATGATCAGAAGAGAAAGAACTGGGCAAAACTTCATAATTCTAGTAAAAGTGAAATCACAGTATATATGATTTTAGTATTAATTTGATTTTTGAGAAAGATCTATAATTGAAATGTAATTTTGGTCCATATCATGGACCAAGCATCACTGTTAAGGATACTTTTTGCTTAATTCAGGTTTATTTTACTTACAACAAAGACAAATGCTTTGTTCCTGGATAGTAAAGTCAACATAGCAGTGGAAGAATTGAGCTGGCTTTTATACAAACAGTTATGCACTGCACTGCTTTTCACTGATTTAAGTGAAAGTAGAAATTGATCACAAAATATTTTTCCAGAAGTAATAATACTGTGATGATGGATAGAATGGAAAAATTTAAGAGATGAAAGTTAAAAAATGGCTCAGAGGGAGCACTAAGTTTTAAAGCACTAAGCCTGTAGAGGTAGCGGCTAGAATAACATAACCTTTTGACACATTAACTGGGAAAATGTATGTCCCATCACTGTTCCAATGCATGTGATGTTCCATCAGTTCCTAGTGCTTGAATAAGACAACCCCAGAGCTATGGTCCTCTGGGAGGCCAGGCACTGGTTTTACTTTGCTGCTTGTCAAGGCCAAAAAGAGTATAAATGCAAATATATTAGTTTGGCAGTAACCTGGGACACATAGCTGCTACTGCTGCTGCCTTGGGTGTCCAACATGTCTCCAGTGAATCAGTACTATTACTGTGCCAAATAGAATATTTTTCAAGGTGGTTGGATGGAAAGCAAAGGGTAAGGGCTAAGTGGTGAGGTTACATACGGAAACTACTATTCAGTGTGGAATACCTTATCAGAGAGAAAGTAATTAACTGTGTAAACTTAGTAGTGAGGAGATGGTTTATGAGAAAAAGGTGAAGACATGAAATAAGAAAACAGTTATGTAAAAGACCCACAGGAAAAAATCAAGTAAGATTTAAGTTAGAAAGTTGAATTATTAAAAGAAATATGAACAAATACCCAGAAGTGTTCCTTCTCTTCTTGTTCTCAGGCCAGTGCTACTTGGTCTTGTCGTGGCATGAGAAGCCAATGAAGACTTCCCTCCTCCTCTCCTTTTTGTTCTTATTGCCAGCATGATAACTGCAATTTTAGATTATGTGAAAACAGCAGGGTGCTCTGAGTGGTTGCTCTGGGCCCTTGGTCTCAGAGGGCGAATGTTGATGAAAAGCTGGTCATTACCTTAGAGCAGGGCCATGGAAATGTTAACTTGGTGGCCCAGTGCTGCCTGTCTCTGAGTCTGAGCACAGCACTTGGGGGGAACTGCTCTGTGTGCCATCTCCAGAAACATGCAGCGCTGAGGCCCTGCTTGTTTGAGGGCTGTGTGTCTCAGCCTCTGGCACCTCTGTTTCTCAGGCTTCGGAAGGGAGCGTTGTTTGAGCTCAGGCTGCCAGCTTTACGCCTTCTGCCTGTTGTCCTCTCTCTTTTTGAGTACCGTGTGGTGAAAATTCCTTCTGTCTCACCCTTTACTTCAGAGGGCCTCCAATTTCTTCAAAGTATTTCTCTGCTGTTCTCAAAAACATCACCTTGAATCATGGAATAGCCTTCTGGGCAAGTGATTGAATTTCAGAGTGCTGCTTTCCAGTCACTGCAATGCTTTGAGACCACTGCCTTTGTTCACTTACAAGCCTTGCAGCAGAACTGAGCTCATTCCTTTCACAGGCTGGCATGGTGTATTATTTCATATTTCATCTTATTGCCTGCTTAGGGTAGCTTACACCAGTCTTGTATTCTTCTCTATAATTGCCTTTATTATTTGACCTCTTATGGCAGCTTAGCTCTTAACTCACCCTAAAGTCCACAATAACTTCTGAAGTATTTTGATTAGGTGGAAAAACTCAGGAGTGATTATCTTCTGTATTGCATTTTAACCTCAGGAAATCCTGGCCTCCTGTTCCCCAAGATGAAGGACATGTAAGTGCTACAGGATCACAGCATCATTTGTATTTCCACAGCCATATCCAGAGGAAAATCTTAGCCTGTATTGAGTATTTTCTTAATTTTTTTGGAACTGTGTTCTTTACTTCTCTTCCAAGTTAGTCATTTAAATATGCCTCTCTCTCTTCTATTTCTAACATTCTGTAGATGGTAAGATAAATTAAAAATGCACATGTGTTTCTGAAGGAAGATAAGTGCTTGGAAGTTCTTGGATGAAGCACACTTTGTCTTAATGCAACACCTTATGTATAGAATATAGTTGGCAAAAATAATTGCAATGCCATAGTCTTACAAATTTTAAAGGAGAAAAGGTGTGTTTTTCTATACCCTCTTCAAACCCACATGATGTGAAATGAAGTTTTTGTGCACTGTGATGTAAAGTAGAATTTATAGCTCTGCTTGATAGGATGCTTTTGGCTTGCTTCACTGCTTTTTGGATAATTTTTGCAATGTACAGATCCAGTAGCAACATTTGAACTTAAGAAGAAGTGGGGTTTAACTTGGTCTGCTACCCAGGATTCTGCTTCCAGACTAATTATTTGAAATTACCTGCATCAAAATTTCTGTAGAAAAAAAAAGGTATCATTAGGAGTTTGTGCTAGCAAAATGTGTCAGGTTTGGTATCCAGTATCTCCAGGCATAGAATATTGATGCCAAAGTAAAATCTCAATTTCCTATATTTGACAGAAAAAATACATCTAACAGAAAATGTGCTCTGAGGGGGGAATCTGTCATGTCTCTTTAGACCTCTGAAATGTAGAGTGTCACTGAAAGCAGTGTATCTTCAGAGTGAATTATTTATGGAATGCACATCTGTGTTACTTGGTGCTCATTGGAACAGTAGTGGGCTTCTTCTGTGGTTTGCTGCCATCCATACTTGGCTGTATCCCTCTCTTTACATCTGTTATTCCTTTACAACTAGTTGTAGTCAAATCTAGCAGTGATAGAGTAATCCCATACCACAGAATTGACAGAGTAAACCCACCAAACTAAATTCTCACAAAAAGTCCAGCACAGAATACTCTCAAAGAGCAAAATTCTTTTTCTGTATGAAATAATACAGCTAGCACCACATGTAATGGAAAAAAAAAAAAAAAAAATGTTACTTATCCAGGTCTTAACACTTGCTTCTTGCATATGGTCTTATGTGTTTGAAGTGTGGAGTTTTTGCGCTGTCAAACATCTGGGCCTTCATTTTATTAAATTGTGGGTACTGAAGTTAAAATAAATACACAAATAAATAAATCACTGTTGTGAACCAGTATGGAGATTTTATGCCAGCTCTTTAAACTTACTTCAGGCTACTTTTCTGCTATCAGAAACACAGTTCAGTGTAGTATTGTACTGTAGTCTGATTACTTCAGACGAGAATCCTTCTTCAATTTGTAGACAATTTGGCACAGGATTTGGAGTAATGTGGTTTGACACTCTTGTCAAATCTCAGAAGTGCTAAAACATTTTTGTAGTCTGTAGATGTTTTTTTTTTTTAATGAATTAATGTTTCCAGCCCTTCACAAAGCCAGAACTTCTTTTCGAGTTTTGCAGGCTCAAAGAGGAAGCATAACACTTCAATCTCTAGATCAATAAAGATGTGAATCTGAACTGTCATAATACATTTCAATATCAGCATTTACTCTCTTACTGATGAGTTTAACAGCTGGATTCACTTTAAAAATAAAATTATGGTGGCATGGACCATTGCCTGTGACAGGTGCTTGAATACTGGCTCTCCAGGATGCTTACAGTCTCTTACATTGTTCACTTGTGGGAAAAAGAAACTTTGTCTAGTTTTAGCTAGGATTTCCACTTTGTAAGAGAGATGGAGTTGAGGAAAACGACCTAAAAACTCTGCCCGGGAAGAGCATTTCAGTCCGTATAAGCCACAGTGAGTGACTGAACAGCAAGTACACTTTTTTTTTCTGCTGATGCACTGTGTTGTCAAACTGCAGAATTTTGCCTGTTTGTGATTGTTGCCTTTCTGAGACTCCTGGGACATGACAACGAATTCAGATGCTCTATGGTGTCACACTTGAGTGTGCCCCTTCAAACACCATGGCCATTCCTAGCTCACCCTGCCCCATCCTGAAACCTTGGTTGAGGTCTGGAGCTCAGCTGTGAAGGGCAGAGCAGACATCTCTTTCATGCTCGTGTTCCCCTTTTTATCCCCAAGACAGGGTGCTTGTGTAGAACTGGAAGATATTTTGCATGTTATAAATTAATGCAAAAGACAATGGCAGTGAGAAGCCTGCCTCAACTGACATGAGTATCAAGTAGCTCAATGCAAGGAATTGTTCTAGTGGTGAAGGTGATAAAGAAAAATTTACTGGAAAGATCACCTGACCAGGGAGGGGTTTGCAAAGGGTGTCAAGAGTTAGTTATTTTAAAATAAACAGATAAACCTTGAAGAATACTTCAGAGCAAAATCTTCTGGCAGGAGGAGGATACAAAAGTTCCGTGCAGACACTGTCAGCTTCTCTGGCTTCATCATGTAACTGGTTAAAAAAATAGCTGTCTCACTCTTGTATGTTGATTTAGAACATTCATGGGATTTAAATCAACCAACACAGGAAGGGCATAATAAAAATGCAGTCTCTTCTCTTGTTTTGTGTAATTTACCTGAAAAACATTATATTCACCAGGTGTGACATTGTTTTCACAAGACTTGTGTTTTCCTTTGTAGGTGGATTTGTGTGACCGTAATCCCAGTTCAGCAATCCTGAAATAAAACCATAAGATAGTACATTTCCTTCCTTATTTAAATAGAAACATGTAGCTATAAAGCCCAATGATAAGCAAAGAGCAGCTGAACATCACGTGTCATCCTGCTTTCCCTCGTGGGCATTGATGTGATACCAAAATTACATCTGTTAGGATAGTTCTGTAGTAAAAATCCATGAAGTAAAAGCTCTGCAATACAGCTGCCCAGACTTTCAAAAGTGTTAAAATACTCTTATTTTTTTAGTGGAACCATATTAGCAATATACTCAAGGAAAATTACAGTGTAATGAGAAGGGAGTGCTATGTGTTTTTTTCTCTGTCAGTAGTCACTTGCTTTTAAACTAATCAATCTTGTTCAGTCTCGCTTTTCTTACACCATCCTGTCTGTTCTTAATTTTGAACTGTTTCTTTTAAAAAAAAAGTACTCATATTCAGTAGTCTGTTTGAGCTGAATATTGCTTATTTTGCCTGTTTTGGAGATTTCTTTGAGTCCAAAGGCTTGGAGCATCATTTAGGATTGGTACTTGATTTTGTTGCTGTTGAAACATTAACAGACAAAATATTATTAAATGTTAAACCTCAGTGTAAGGTTAGTTGAAATATTAGTTTGTACTTCTGAGCCATTTTTCATCATTTTTGTTGTCTACTGAGCAAATTTTCAAACCACCTTTCTTGCACTTGCTCTTGTGACATCTTTAGTAGCAAACAAGTCTCCCACAAGAGCGTCAGAGGCCATGCTTGATATCTTTCCCTTTTGTCACAGCAGTTCTTGAAGGCAAGGGAGGAAGAGGGGTTAATGAAATGTAGATATTTGGAAGGAGAGTCTATCAGCTCTGACTGTGTTAGGTTTTTGCTGTGTGTTTTTGGTTTTTTGGTTGTTTTTTTTCTTAATATCCACTGTTTAGTGATCAGTATAGTAAACTAGATAGATTTTTCATATTTCTATGTAGGACTCAAGCCACTTTCTATTGACAAGAATCTAAAATAGGAATGTTTATTTTTCTGGGGAAAAACTTCATGGTCGGACTATTTTTGCCTGTTTGAAAGAGCTGTAAGCCAAAGCATGAAATGCTCATAGCAGGCGTGTGTAATACATAGCTCAGAAAGGCTGATAAAGTCAGGTTTCCTGCATTACACAGTGTTACGCTTTATCTTGGTAGTTTGTAAGTTATGCAGCTGTGACAGAACAACATCTCGATGGAAGTCTGGGGGCTGTTCCTAGTCAGGAAACTCTTACAGTTCCTGAAATTATCTCTTGGATTTTTTTTTTTTAACTTAGGTTTGCCCTCATATCCTGCTTCCTTTGACATGTTGAGTTGATTATTTAGATCTAATGGAGCCTTCTGAATAGTGTAAGATGTGTTATCAGCCTTGCTCCCAATGTGAAATATTTTATGAGCAAACCTTGGGTTTGAGTTGTCACTTTCATGGAGTGCAGTACTAGGCTGCCATGTCCAGTGGGGGACATAAAGCTTGCCCTGGGATCCTGGAATGCATTTGTTCCCAGCATAGCCTTATTGCTAAGTACTGCTTTGGTTTCCCTCTGTAAAAAGGTGTAATTCTCTAACATTAAAGAATTTGAAACAGTTGTCTTAGCATAGCAATAATGTAATATAGATGTGACTTTATTTTCTGTCTTCGTTTTTAAGCAAAATCAGAGATAAAAGGCGTAATGTTGTGCTAAGCCTAGTGTCCTTTTCTCCAGGTGGTTCCCAGTGGAAGTCTGCACAGCAGGTAGCTAACACTGACACCCCACTAGAACCGTGTGCCCCGCCCCAGTACTTTACACACACGTTTTCTGGTAGCTTTTCAAATAGTGTCAGGATTCTAAATTTCATATGGCAAGACAGTGTTGCAAAGCTTTTTGAAATCTTTTGATTTGTACCTGGTTTGAAGAGAAGGCCTCAGTGAAAACAAGCCACCTGGAGAATTTTAACATGAAAAAGTAATTTTTCCAGGTACACAAGTGCAAAGAAAATACCTTCAAAAATAAAAGAGTTGTCTTAATAGGGCCTATATTTTTTTACCCTCAGATAATTTATAAATAGGTGAAAAGCTTTTGCTTAAAAAATAAAAAAATTGTCAAATGTGTATAGAAACCAAATATAGAAAAATTGCATCCAGAAACAAACTTTTCAGAAATAAAGACTTGATTGCAAATTTACAGGAGTCAGTGGAAAATCTTCTCTCAGAGTTGCTTTTGCTTGAGTCCGCAATGCCTTGTTCTGGCAAACTCCTGCGTGTGTGCTTGACGTGACGTTCCAGACTAACCCCTCTGGCAATAATATGTGGAAGGTACGTATGTGTTTAATGGTTCGAGTCCTGCATGAAGGGAAAACAAGGTAAAACGCAGCTCTCTGTGCAATTTCAGTGGTAGTTTTTGCTAGTAGTGAAGTTAATAGGGTAAGGGTCCTTATTGTATACATATAGAAGAAGTCTTCATGTTTAGAATCAGGTCAAATGTCACTGGGTTGTTTGGGGAGAAAAGTACAGTTCCTTTGTGCTGGGTTAGTAGTATGTCTTTGTGAGTCTTATGCGCTGGCTGCTCTTTCCCAAATTTGTTGCTTTTTATTAGGTGCAGTTTTTAGTGGACAGTGTGGTAATCTTCAATCCCTGTGCCTTCCTGTTTCTGTGTTCCTATAATATAGACACAATTTTTTAGATTAGTTACATTTTGTAACTATTTCTTGTTTCCTTATGGTTTAGCAGACTGCTGGAAAAAAATACACTGAAGCATGCTTTTGGCAGTCGTAACACTGTGATCAGAAATGTTAAAACCAGGATGAAAGAAAAGGTGAAGTACATATTAAAAAGAAGTAGAAAATGTGTCAAAGACTGGAGAGCTAATACTTTAGGAAACAATCCAAACAGCTTCAACTTTGTCTCTTAATGTAAAAACATAATCATTTCATAAAAAGGATTTTCTTTTAGATTGTTTAATTAAATAAGAATGAACTACTGAATCATAAGGTGTAACAGGGTTAATAAAAACAGGGAGTACTGGGTCACTTCCCAAAAGGTTTTTTTCTCTCTCTCCCTTGGAATCATGTGGTTTTGATTTTATTTGTGAACTGTGCCAAATCTGTCTTTTCATATGATTTTGAGTATCTGCAAATGCAATTTCTTTATTTAAAATTAGAAGTGTGCTTTAGATCAAAGAAGATGTTAGAGAAAAGAAACATGAAAATAATTTTCGTGACCTGGAGATGACCTCGTTTGGTGCTCAGTTCTCTCAGTGAGGGATGTTGGAGCCCTTCTAGGAGATGTGCATGTCCACATACACGCACAATGGTAGAGAAGTGCATCATGTATACAGGTAGAAAAGATTCTGCATCCACACTACTCAGCACTGTTCTTCTGTTGAGTTTCTGTCTTGAATTAAGAGCTTGACAGATACATATTGGATCAGGCACCACATCATCTTCTATTCGATTGGCATTATTATTTCCTACATGCTGTTTTTCCTTCATTAGAGAAGTTTTTCTTCACAAAATGCCCCAAATGCCTGGAAACTCCAAGTGAAAATACTGCAGTAGGGCTTCTCAGGAGATGCCTTTTGGCTCTATTGTATGCTCCCTTCTGTGGGCTAGCTAGTTAGCTGCTTCATGGAGTTTCTAGCCATGAAGAATGACAGTATGAACAAGAAAAGCAATTTCACGAATCTCAGAATAATTTGAATAAATGTACAAAATGTATTAATCTGGCTTTTAAAAAGGTGCCAGACTTTATTATACCTCTTTATACTTTGCCAGGTGCCAGACTTTATTATACCTTTTCTTTATACTTTGCCAGCCTTCTACACCTGTATAAAATCGAAATAAAATGCAATAAATTTGGAAGGTAGGGTGTTGTTTTCCTCTTGGTTTCAGTGCTTTAATGTTGGTCTGAATTACAGTAGTGGGCGAAATATCTCAGCTCCCAGTGTTTTATTACACTTATTAAAAAAATACAAATGGCTATACAGGAATTGTGGTGCAAATGCTCAGACTGATGCCAGATACTGCTGATAGAAGTAACAAAAGCCCTTTGGACTTTATTATTAGCGAACAAATTTGTTCTTGGATAAGATGTACCTTTTCACTAACATGATGTTTCCTCCTGCATTGTTAGAAAAGAGCTTGTCTGATGTACTGCTAGTAACATAAAAGAGAAAGGAAGTTTCAAGTGAGATGAAAGGGACCACAAAAGATTGATTTGCTGTAGCTTTTTTGTATTGCTTAGAGGAAACAGTAATTAGACAGTGCTAGGAATTACTCCTTGGGTACTGCCCCTGCTGGTCATTGCCCTTTAATGTGCTTGGCATATTGGAGGCATAGTGAGTAGAATGGTAGAACATGGCTATTATTTGCCCTTTTGTGAGGAACATGCCTTGTTACTTTGAAGTAGCCTTGCTGCTTGCACTTAGAATAAACCCTAGGTAGATTCATTTTATACAAAATTGCATGGAGCTCTATTGCCATCCATAGAGCTCATTATGAAATAGGTGGTTGCTCAGCTGCCCATTGACTTTCCGCACCTAGAGGTGCTGTTCAGCGTCAGGATTGTGATTTCTGTGGTTGTTGACTGAGACCATACACACCAGTCCTTTTTCTAAATGCAGAAATATCTTACTACTCTCTGGAGGTAAAACCCAGCGGAAGCTCTGAGGAAAACTGAGAAGATAAAAAACATGATGTTTGCTCCATATATGAGGAAAAAAAATCTGGTTTTAGGACACTAGGATGTGTGTCTCTGAGCAAACCTAAAAGCCATTACAGATCTTTTTGTTAACTATTTGTTTCTGTCTTATGAAGGCTATTCTGTATCTTGCAGCTGTACAGCTGTGCTGTGGTTTGCAGTGCCAGGACCACTGTACATGTGGGATTTTTTGTCTGGAGCTCCCTCATTTAAAGGCAAAACATCTCTTGAAAGCTTTTTGGATCCACTCCCATCTGCTATTGAGACAAAGGATTTGTCTGGTTCAGTTATCTCCATCGTTATTCTTGAGTCATCAAGCTGTTGTATGACTCACTTCTTCCTCTTACGCATGAAGTTTGGTTTTATTAGCCTCTGCACCAGTTTAGCTTCTTCTCCTTAAATTATTACACTATCTTGCTAGAAATAATAATCACTTTTTTTTCTTTTGTTTTTACTGAGTAAGATGATATGACAGGCATTTTCTAAAGGGTATCTACATTTCAAACATATGTGAGTGTGAAGAGCTAGACATCCTCCGAGCATCCAGGCCTGCATTTCTACCTAACTGAATATAAATAAATCATTAAGGTACAATGCCAATTTTAATTTAAAATTTTTACATACCTTTGAAAATTTCTCAAGCCAACATCGCAATGTTTGGGTATCTAGTGTTGCTCTACCAATCTTGATCACTCTCTACCCACTCAACCTTTATTTTCTTTTGCTTTATACTGACATGATTTAACCATTGCTATCTGAAGCACAAGTACAATTGAGATTTACTGCTCGTTATCACATAGGGTTCATACCTTAAATGCAGAAACTTGAGAGGGCATTAGCTGCTAAAATCAGACACTTTTTCATCATGGTTTCACAGTTTGCCAGGTTTTTAAACCTACAGTACACCTTTATTTTTTCTGAGGGGAAAAAAAGCCAACCCACAAAAAACAACCAACAGTGGTAGCATAAAATGACAGAACTGTTGTTAAAAAATATTTATATCAAAAGGATGATAATCAAATAATTTTTAAGAATAAAAGAAGCTACCTGGGTATTTGTTGCTTTCTGAAAATATTTACATAAATCAGGGTAGTTGTGTTCTTACGTAAATGGTGTCCTCTGTTAGTCATCGCAATTCAATCTTTTTTTTTCCCACAAAAGAGCAAATTAACAGCATAGTTAACTGTTGCACTTTGCCTTTGTCTGTCATACTGTAATTTTTATAAAAGGTCACTTTATATCACTTTCTGTAAACTCCATGGTCAATAATCACACAAGCTAAGATCAATAAATATTGGGGCTCATCTAAGCCAGGGAAGCTGAGTAAATCTGCCAGGGCAAAAAGAACTCTTGTTCTGTAACATACTGTGTACACAAGGGACTTGTTACAGGGGTGCATTTATGTGGAAATTTTATCCCTTTCCATCTGTTAGCAATGACCAATGCACTTCAGCATCATCTTCCTGAAACACAGATCTGCAGCCCACAGGTTTTTTCACACCATGTCAGATTGTGACCAAGTAGCAGTGGAATAAAAGAATGATTCAGTTACCAATAAAGAAGAAACATCCAGTATGAGGAGCCTCGGTGGAGTAACAAGTGCCACTGTGATGCCTCAGAAAGGTTCCTGGAAATCCAGGAAGCAAGTCTGGAGGCTTACCACTGGTTATTCCTATATCCATAAGCAGAGAAAGTATACTTCCCAAGGATCCAGAACATCCTTGTGACAGAAATTGTAATACTTTTCAGGCAGCAATACCTCTCCTCTGTGGAGAGAACAATGCAAGGAGTTTTGCTAGGTGAGGATGAACTGCGTGAGTGTGCTTCCCTCGCACGTGCTGGTGCAGCTCAGGGCCCATGGGAGTGCAGCCCTGAATGCTGCCCAAGATTGCTTTCCTTCTGGAGCATGGCCTCACGGCGAGTTCTGGGGTGTGATGCTACAGAGGAGGAGCCCTGGCCGGACTTCACTCCCTCAGCCCTTTTCAGGTTTTCTTTCTGCTCTGGGCATTGCTGGGCAAATCACAGTGCCCATCATTTCCCCCACGCAACTGGAAATTGCCGCTGCGCGAGCTTGTATCTGCACTTCTGTGCTTTTGGCCACCCACATGGCAGGGGGAATCATAGAGTGGTTTGGGATTGAAAGAACCTTAAAGATAGTCTAGTTCCAACTCCCCTGATTGGGGCAGGGATCCCTTACACTAGACAGGTTGGTCAAAGCCCCAACCAACCTGGCCTTGAACATTTCCAAGGATGGGGCATGCACAGCTGCTCTGGGCAACCTGTTCCAGTGCCTCACCACCCTCACAGTAAAGAATTTTTTCCTAATATCTAATCTAAACCTACATAGCAATGTTTAATTGGGCTGTATATCTTACTGGAAAATAATTATTTACGTGTTTTCCTTGGCTTTTTCTTTGCTTGTTTCCAGTAATAAGTGAGAGCTTACTTTGGTTTCTTCAATTATTTGTCCAGCATTTCTGCTCAGTTCTTTGACTTTAGAGCCTGGAATGTATATATAAGTGGGGAGTTTTTTTCTGATTTTTATTTCTTCTCTTCATGAAATGAGGATGAGGAAAAGCAGAGCCCAAATGTGTCTCTTGCTGGCAGCAGGTGTTTGAACTACTTTAGCTTTGAAATTTCCCGTATATTTGTTACATGCAAAAGGAATGAGATAGTTGAGCTCGGTCCTTTTGAAGTGCTCTGATGGCTGGCAAGTACCTTCGTAGTTGAAGTGTAAAAGCTGATTCTAGAGTTTGCTGAAGAGAGAAAACTTGTTAAAGTGAGCTTGATGAGGAACCATCATGAATACATGTCTGAATTATGTATTAACTTTCTCATAATTGGGTCTATTTTGATGATAAATTGATGGATTGAAAAAAAAATAAGTCCTTGCTCTATCTGCCAAGCAAAACTTGAGGGATACAGTGAGTGCTTTTGAAATGAAAATTCGCTTTGGTCATGCAATGTTATAAATGGAAAATCCTCCTCTCTTACTGAGCACAGTGGAAGAGGTGAATCTGTTACATCCCACAGCCAGTATCATAGCGGACAGAGAGTTCCTCATGACATCTCTGTACTGCCAGTGTCAATTACAAAGAACTCTGGAGTGCATTTTGGTCTGCGTTTTTTCCTAGTAGCGTGCGCAAAAACTGACACTAAAAAACCCTGTCTCGTACTCTGCCACAGACTGGTAAAGGTGGTTCACAGATTGGTAAGGGTGAAAACTAATTTCATGTTTGGTTTCTTAGGAACCTCATCTTCAGTCCTGAGCTAACAATACTTGCTGTACCACTAATGAATTCTGTAAATGTAAAGTCCTATTTAGTTTTCCTAGGATATGAAAAATGCAATTTATTGTAAAACTAATTGGATTAATCCAGTTATATATATAGAGGGTGATTTGTTCCTTCTAAAATTCTGATGATTTTTAAAATCTTCTTTGAACTTAAGAGGGCTGTTTAACACATTTACACAAAATGAGGGTTGTGTGCATATCACATTTTGGTGTTGCTTATTAAGTTAAATGGTTTTGATTAAATAAGTAAACTTGTTTTGCTTTACAAGTGATTTGTTACGATTTAAAGAGTCATCACCATTGAATAGAACCATCAGTTTGTGCACAGTAACACCAATCTAGTAGGCAAAAATTTTTGTATTCTGTGGTAAAGCACGTGGGCTTTTCCCAAAATGCTGGATGCAGTGCTACATTGTGCAACACTGCAGTGTAAGTGCAGCATATTGTGGAAAGATCACAGGGATGTGCCAGCAAAGAGGTGTAGGTGGGAACTGCAGGAGCTGAGCAGATGCTTTGCCCACTTTTTGTGGGAGGCTGTGCCAAGTCCTGTAGCTGCCGGGGTGTGAGTGGGCTGTTGGAAACCTGGAGAAAGCACTGAGTCATCCAGAACCTTTCTGGTGGAAATAGCTGTCTTGGGCATGAGGTAATCTGTCTCAGAATTTAATTTCCCATGCAAAGACACGTAAGAGCCTAGTTTGAAGCCCAACTGACAGACTTTGTACTCAGTAGAATGGAGTTCACATCTTAATTTATACATGTCAAGGCCAGCAGAAACAGCTGCTGCTTGTGAGTTTTCACTCCAAGTTTAATGTATTGTGCAGAATTCATTCTTAACTTTGATTTCAAGCTGTAGTGTTCAAATAATTATGAAAATTTCCAGAAAGAGCTTGAAACTGCTCTTGAATCATAGCTGTTAAAAGTGCATGGGTTTTTTTTTTTAAAGCAAGAGATTGCCAAAAGATCCTTGATTTTCTTTTAATCTTGTTTTCTTCTCGTTTCGTCTTGTATTTTCTAGCAGTTAATGTCAAGAAAGGGAAGTACTAGTTTTGCCAAAAACCTTTGGTGTTGACTGTTGACCTGTTTTTGCTTTCATGTAAGTCACCTGTGAAACTTTCAGTAGTTTCTCTGGCAGCAAGGTTGGACCAATGCCATCATCTTAGTAAACGTTGCCCTAAAATTATATAAGGCCTGTACAACGACTTAGAAACTAGTACTGCATTTTGGCTCTATCTCTCAAAGCCATTTTTGTACAAATTATGGAGATCGACATTTCCATTGAAATGCTGTTTTGAGGTGGATTCAAGACATTTAGTTTACAGAGTATTGGAAATCTAAATTTTCTAATTTGTTCACTTTTTTATCTTGCATCCTCATTTAGTTTCTTCTTTCCCTTTTTTTAAAATTAATATCCCAAGGAGAAACCCATTTTATAATCTTCAGTTTTCCATGTAGTTGATCTTCAGAGAATTTCTTTCTCCTTAAAATACTAGTAAAAATTTGGAGCATAAGAAAGTCTTGAATAACTTTTAATGAATGAATTTCTTGCAAGTGAGTGTTCTGAGATTTTTTTATGCCACATATCTACAAGAGAAGTTTGCTGGTTTCCATATTAAAAATGACAAGCAACTGTAAATAATCAGAAACACTAAATCTGTTATTTCAGGAATGTTGTTGGCTTTTTCATAAGAAATCCAGGAAAGCAGAAGGACTCAATTTTTAAGGATATTCGAGGCTGGTGTGCAAAATAGTTCATTAAGCACTTAAACTTTCCGGTACTTAATTGTTTTTCTCCCATATGGCTTGCACTTCCATGAGTGAAATACTGTACATTTTAAGGCTAACTGCTTGACAGTGGATCATGGCTAGTGGCATGATGTGGCCTTGACTCATAGTATATATAATTAGTAGGTGCTAAACTTTTTGTCCCTACGTTTTAGAGAATTACTGTCTTTACTATACAAATACAGCCTGACCTGAAAATGGCAGTGGTTAGTCACTGTTAATTGGATGACCTGTCTAGCATTAATGATGTACCTGCTGTTCCTAGGAAACTGTGGAAGGCCTTTGCTGACAGTATCTGCAGAAGCGAATGATGACATTCACCGTGTTTGTCAGGCACCAGAAAAGCATGACATTTTAAAATACTTTTTTCCTCAATCGTTTGTCAGGTTGTAATGTACCACAGAGTCAATCTAAGAGGGATGTGATAGCCTTCTAAAAGCCATAATGACTTGATGGCTTAGGTTTCACCAGAGATACTAAGATATTTATAAACTTGATTGCTGCATTTCATTTCTTACGTTAGAATCCACTCATTCATTCCTTATCATATCACAAACCTCTGTATCTGAGCTGAAATCAGGTGTAAGCATTTATAAATGTCATACATTGCTTGCAAGACATACTTTTGCTATTGTGAATGAGAGACTATCGTTTGTCAAGATATATTGTCAGAAAATTAATAAAATTCATTAAAGAAGAATTTTAAATATTCAGTCAATGGAAATGTTCCTTTGTGTTTATTATACCTTGGACCATGGGAATCCATTAAAACAATTTTACTTTTTTCTGTGGGAGTCGAATAACTGAGAAAAGCCAGTGACATTTCTTCCTTAAAGCTACTTCCAGTTCTGCAGTGGAACAGAAGTTTTTCTGCTGGTTTGAAGACACTGTTTAAAAGTTCTTCGTCAAATCAACATTTACAGAGTCTTTTAATTAAAAAAAAAGTTAAAAATTCTGTGAGGCAATTGCAGTTACAGAACTAATGAAGGGTGATTAAGGTCTGCATTAAATGGCTCATGAAGGATTAATGGGAAGAGCAGCTCTTGCTCTAGCTAAGTAGCATGCTGGCAACAGGTGACCCAGAGGCTCTTTTCTCCATGGGCTGGGCTGTTTTCCAGAGAAGGCTGAGACTTGTAGAAATGGTGTGGCAGGATATATTCTGTGACCAGACCAGGGAAACTATAAAGTGTTAAGGCTGAATGACCTGATGGCTGGCCTTCTTGACTTTTGAAGTATCTGTGTTAGCCCATGCAGTGGAGGAGGAGGAGCAACTGGTTCTTTCTGGTGCAGTAGTGGGCCTAGAATGCTGTCTGCATTGCACTGATGAAATAAATGAGCTTTCCTAAGATCTTTTGATACCTACTTACATTGAACAGAAACCCAGTATTTCTTTGGTTGCTTTGCCTAGACTTTAAAAAAGGGGCAGGACTGGGAGCTGACAGAGAAGAGATCCCAGAGGTGTGGACCAGGCAGCCTTGTTGTCTGCAGCCAGAGGATTGTTTTGAGATGGGTTTCTTTGCTTCAGAGACAGGGATAAGAAAATGGACAAGGGAGCTAAAATATAAACACAAAATTTACATTTTGAAACAGTCTGTTATTCAGCTTTCTGTTATCTTTCCCTTTTCATTCTTCTTGCATGTGCTTTTACATCGTTTCTTTAACTCCTGGTTTGCTAGCAAAACTTGGGAGTTCTGCTGACACCTCACTGCTACGAGGATTCTTCGAATACTGGTTTCACACTTCGTGTTATGAGCTATGTAATTTTTCTTTATCACTCCAGAAATGGTCATTGTTCCCTTTTCACTGAAAATCACTCTCTTGTTTGTGGTGCAGTGAGGTAGTGTTCTCCTGACCAAGTCCTCCGTGACATAATGATTGGTGTATTTGACTGTCACTCATTAGTCTTCCTCAGGAAAATGGGACTGATCGCTTCAATCACTTTTCATAGGAAACACTGTCTGTATTTCCAGTGACTCATTATCCCTTCCTTGCTCATTTGGGATGGGTCGTTACCACTGAACATATGCTGTTATGAGGCTGTACTCTTGGCTCACTCTGGACCCTATGTGAGTGTTTTCATGAACCCTGCTAAACACTGTTAAGAAGTTTCTTTGTGGGGAAGGCCAAGTAATACCCTACGGGAAACATATGTTTCTCCTTGTTCATTTGAACCAGGCCTGTAAAATTCCAGTGGGTAAGAAAGGTGGGTGATTAATGTCCAAGTCTAGGAATCAGAAGAAAATGTTTCTCCTTGAGGCTTCCTTAGGTATGTCCTAAGGAAAAGCACAAGTGCAAAATGCAGCAGTGTTCATATTTACAGCAGTAACAATTTTGCCTGTTAGTTTGTGAAGCATTTTCCCTGTTAAGTAACACGCCAATACACATGTGCATGAATTCTGAGTATATGTGATCTGCAGTGTTGCATATTTCATTATATAGCATCCATCTGTTTTCATGGGATCAGATTGATTGCGTGGTCTGATTACTCTTGATGATTAAGCCTCTTGCATTCCCTGGTATTAGCAGATAGGAAGAAACAGTAAATAGGATCTTAATGCCAGAAGAGGAAATGGAGGGTTTTAGTTACAGTAATGGCATTTTGTCTGTCAAATAAAATGAAACTGTTTCACTCAAGTTAGAAAACTTTTAGATCTGTCTAGCAAAAAATTTCAGGGATTAATCCATATGTACGTAAGCAACTTAGCTGGAAGGAAAGGAAGTCACAGTATTAATAGCACTGTGTCTGCTAGCATCTTATCACTGGATTAAGGTTAACAAGCACAGACTGAAGGGTCGTAAGTAGATATGGCTGCATGCTTGATGAGCAATTACTTAGGTCTTGTTTGTGTAACACTCTTCCTGGCTCGCATTTGCCCCTCTAGTAGTGCTAAAGGCTATCACAAAGTGCGGTTGAAGACTACTCAGAGCCTGTAATTAGCTGAATGTTTGATTAAAGCAGTTGCAACAGAACTGCATTTTAAGAGGAAAAGCATAAGGGAAAAGGGGCTTCAGCCCAGAAAATAGCATATGCCTCATTTTAGTTCCAGGACATAACTTTAAATCTCATTCAGTTATTTTTATGTACACTAAAACCTCTCTGGAATTAGGGCCCATAATGTAGTCTTTTAAAAGGTGAATTCTTCCCTGTTCTATAAGACATATCTTGTGCAGTTTTAATGTCCATTGTCATGAGAGTGAGACTATTGAGCAATTGGGAATATTGGATGGCTTTTTAATATAGAGAATATATATTGAATACATATTACACATTGAATGTGTGTATTGCATGACTATATAATGTGTATACAATTTATATTTAATATATACATAAACATTCAATATAGATTAATATATATATGGTATATTTAAGTATATGTTTAATTCTATTTATTGGAATGTTAAATGGGAATGATTAGTTTTATCAGTTAGGTTGTTGCACTTGGTTCATAAAGTCTGAACTGAATATCCAAAACACCTGCTGAGTAAGATTTTCCAGATCACTATGATCAACATCTGTTCACTGGCAATGCTTTTGTGAAATAATTGCAGTGAAATAATCTTGGAGAGAACACTAAAGATAAGAATCTCTGTTAGTGTCAGTTTATATATTTAAAAACTGCCTAATCAAGACACACTTCTGTAGTGTTGCTGCATCAACTGCATTAGATCTCAACGGTAGTAATGTTAATGTCTGTGCTTAGCATTTATTTTGGCACACTGTGTTGTCCTCTGGTCTTCTTTCTCTGCCTTTGGCAAGCAGCTGAGTATTAATTAGCATTTGTTAAGCCAGAGTTTGGAAAAAGTCCTAAGACATGTTCTTCTTTTTTCTTGCAGGAGAACCAGAATTTAAATATGTTGGGAATATGCATGGAAATGAAGCTGTTGGAAGGGAGTTACTCATCTTCTTGGCTCAGTACTTGTGTAATGAATACCAGAAAGGAAATGATACTATTATCAACTTGATCCATAGCACACGTATCCATATCATGCCGTCTTTGAACCCAGATGGCTTTGAGAAAGCAGCATCCCAGGTTTGTAAGGCTGTGTGTACAGGAACAGTTATCAGTGTCTGTCAGCCTTACCATAATGGCATTTGTGCTGGCAGTTTTACAGATACATGAACTGTTGGTGGCATTTGCTGAATGGAACAACGAAACTGAAGTATTTCCTAATAGTGCAGTAGGCTCGTTATGTTTAACAAGGATTTTATGCTTGACTTTCCAACAAATAGCCTTCTCTCTTCTGAGTTTACTGTGTTTTAAAATACAAGAATGTTTGATTTTCATGCATATTCTTTCATCTAACTTCACTGACTGAACTGCTTCCTAAACAAGTAACTTCTAGTAATACATGATGTTTCAAAAGTGTTAGAAAAGGGAAAGTTTGTCTTCTTTAAGAATGTTCCAATGTAAGTGCACTTACAAAAACTATTCACGTTCATCAGAGCTTGATCCCAAAACAACAAACTTTGTGAGCCATCTTTTTAATATGAGTAACTTTGATTCTAAATTTCAGGCATGAGGTACTTTAATTAAGGTATTAGTCAAGAAAATTCAGTATTCATTTTAGGTCGATTCCTCAGTCAAGAAACATATAATGCACTAATGCATAATTAGCAAATGGAATTCAGATAGTAACCCTGTTACACAGATTCTGGTGTGTATGTTTTAAACAAAAACAAGAATTTCCTTGATTACAAGGTATGATTATTTTTAAAATTAATATTAAAATGTTGAAAGTCTTCATGTGACTATTTAAGATTAAAGAAGGCAAACCTTATTAAGACCTTTATTAAACTGATTCTCATGAAGTCTAAAAAAACCAGACTCTTTAAAACGATATTCAGTCCTGTGTCTCCCTCTCGTGGCAGTGAAGCAGAAGCTCTCCTCAAATTGGTATAGCATTTTACTACTTTGAAATCTCTCCCTGTAGAGATTCTGTAATATTATTTGAAACTTTCACTCCTTAGCCAAAGTACATCTGCTTTTATTTGGTTGCCTTACAATTTCATATGATTTACAATGAGATTTGCTTTAGTGCTGCGGTTCTGATTTAGAAGTATCTTGATCCTGTACACAGAGTGTGACAGTAGATTCAATATACTCCAAGATTAAAACCAGTAACCAAACTCAACCTACTTTAAAGAGTACTGACAGCTTACGGAGACAAGCTAGGAGAAACTATTCATTCTGAAGGCATTTCCTTAATGAAACCCCAAACTTACTTTAGAGAATCAGTTTAAAGAAATGATTTTGCAAAAATTCTCATTGCATCTTTATTCAGTGCTACCATTTCAGCAAACAAAGCTGACAGACACAATAAAAATAAAAGTCTCAAGTAAAGATTAAAGTCCTCCTTTACCCTGAAGCCATTTAGAGGAACTTTGAAACAAGTGCAGACATTCCTTGTGGCTGGCAGATAAATCTACAGCTGCTCTGAGTCTCACTAAAATGAGATCTGTAATTCACAGTGAGGTCATGAGGCAATGGGGAAAAGCCAAGTCTTGAGAGAAGACACAGCTGGCACTGAAAAATCTGATGCTGCTGGTAATTTTACTCATCCTTAGTCCAAGTGTGCCACTATGAGAATAATCCTCTCCTGCAAGACCCTCAGTGAAATAAAGATTGTTTTTGTTCCCGCAGAGCTCTAGGAAGGAATAGGGATGATTGACTCAGCTTTTGGTGCCTCAGTTTTTACTCGCACATGATCCCGTCTTACTCTCAAGCACATAAGTAGCCATACCCATATAAAGCTTGATATGTAATCTTCTGAATCTACTCATCTCATTTCTCTTTCTGTTCCCTTTCTCATTTAGCCTGGTGAACTTAAAGACTGGTTTGTTGGTCGAAGTAATGCCCAAGGGATAGATCTAAACCGAAATTTCCCCGATCTTGATAGAATAGTTTATGTTAATGAGAAAGAAGGTGGCCCAAACAACCATCTTCTGAAAAACATGAAAAAAGCCGTGGACCAGAATCCCAAGGTAAGTAGGGTCACTGACATGCCTATCTCTTCCCTTTTATATAAGCAAACACATATAGTGACCTCTAAGAGCTGTGTGTGTGGTCTTTATGATTCACATTCTTTTGAATATTTTGTTCATTTTGTTAAATTTATCCATCTGGTGCTTCTTGAATTTTTCCTTAAAATGGCTTGCTGTAGTAAACCCTTTTGATCCATATAGCTTAATCCTTAGACAGTTCCTCACTCTAAAGATTTTTTTCTTTTTGGTGTAGCCTTCTCCCTTGATTTTAAGCTATTTTTGCAAATATTCTGCATTTTTACCATTGCCAGAAATTCACTTGTGTATTGTGCTTAATTATATTGCTGGGTAGATAGCTATTCTCACATAGAACACATACATTTTTTTAAGTTTAAGCCTTCAGTATGCAACTGTATATCGGAAGGGATTTTTATCTTCTTGTGTTTACCCCCAGAGGATGTTCTAGTGTTGTGACTGCAGTCCCTTAGGACTGTGGCCTTAATAGACATATTCTGTCTTCAAATTCAAATTATTTTTAAAGTAATTTTACTTTCCATGCAGAGAACAGACCGCACCCTACCAACATTTATTTTACATTAGCTTATTTTCCTTGGTTTAAAATTTGGTAGGCTTTTTTTATCGACAGTGGGAAGAAGTAAAAGAATGAGACTGCTTTATTTAAAGTCTCATTATGAGATTATTTACACCAGTTTTGGATTTATATTAATCCAATTATATAATTATAAAGCTAATATAAAGGACTAATTTAATCTTCTCTGAAGCCAAAGTAAAATTGCTGTTCATTTAACCATCTTGCACAATGTACGTGATAATAATTAAGCCCACTGTCTTTAATTGAATGTTTCTACATTGAATGATCAATTTGTAACTGCTGGTAATGCTATTTTGTTGTAGCTTGCTCCTGAAACAAAAGGTGTTATTCACTGGATTATGGATATTCCCTTTGTGCTCTCAGCCAATCTTCATGGAGGAGACCTTGTTGCAAACTATCCTTATGATGAGACTCGGAGTGGTATGTAAATAGAAATTAACGTGAAATAGTAGGAGATAGAAATTTCATCCTATACTTATTTCACCGCTAGCTAAGGTCCACTTTGTAAACATCATGCCATTGCATTGTAATGACTTATTTTGTCATATTAATCACATATTTAAAGCTAGTCACTGTATGACCATATTTTCTAGTTTTGAAGATGATAGTTTGTTTTGGTAGATTTACATGACAAAAATGATGTAAGATCTGAGGGAATCATAGTCTCTCAGATATATTAATCAAGGCAATTTAGTTCTTAAATTAGCTGGGACTGTTGGTACGCAGTTAAATGAAGTGAGAAAGACGTGTCTAGGCTAAGGTTTCTTGTACCTGTAAAAACGGAACTTCTGAAAGCACCAGTGTGATAGAAACAGCTATCATTGTTGCCACTTTCAGTATTGGTCCCTTATAAAAAGGGTCACACTGGGGCAGAGATGTTATCATCTAGTATAAAACAATATTAGTTTGTTTTTTCTCCTACTGTGGGAGGAACATATGACTGAAGTTTCATGAAATGATGGTATTTGTGATTCTCTTCTTTCAGTTGATTTTATCACAGTTTAATTGCAAATCCTTTTAATATCAGACTATAAAACTCTTTAGGGAGACATCCGTGCTTTTGTACTATGTGTTCTCTTAAAAACTTATCTAAAGCCTGGAATAGCTTAGGTTTTGTGGTGCACTTTTAAATTAGTATTTTCATAAATATTAAGACTGTTGTGATTAGTCACTTTAATGACTGGGCAACAATTGATGAAGTATTGGCAAAATGTTAATATAATTAAGATAATGCTTTATTAACTTTTGATGCTATAGGACACTTACCCGTGTACACAGAATTTCTTGGCACAGTTCTGCTGTGCAGTGCAGGTAATCTAAGTTGTGAGCCCAGTCAGTCTGACTGCCCGTTAAATAATCCTTGTTCTTGCACATTTTTTCCTCCCTAGGCAGTGCTCATGAATACAGCTCCTGCCCCGATGATGCCATTTTTCAAAGCCTGGCCCGCAGTTATTCTTCTTTTAATCCTGCTATGTCCGATCCAAACAGACCACCGTGTCGCAAAAATGACGACGACAGCAGCTTTGTGGATGGAACAACTAATGGTGGTGCATGGTACAGCGTCCCAGGAGGTGAGCCCACCCCATGGGGTCTGTGTCACTGGTTATTTAGAGCTTGAGCTATGTTATCCACAGCTTTTGGCCTGGTTAGGGCTAAATCAAAGGCTGATCGCTCACCACAGTACATCTATAAAATCCCATAAAGCTCACTGTGATACCTATTAAAATATTCCTTTTTATTGCTTTTTCTACAGTGTTTCTTCAGGGTTCGGGTCATGGCAAATTTAATATTTCTACAGTGGA
Source organism: Atrichornis clamosus (assembly GCA_013400975.1). Taxonomy (NCBI): domain Eukaryota; kingdom Metazoa; phylum Chordata; class Aves; order Passeriformes; family Menuridae; genus Atrichornis; species Atrichornis clamosus. Next base: position 153,631 of record WBMZ01003118.1, on the reverse strand, counting down.
CATAGCTCTGCTATCATGAAATCTTAAGGGCTTTTTAGGGGGGAAGGGGTTAAGAAAAGAGTAAAAAATCCCCTGACAAACCAGGATTAGAACAGGCTACTGATGGCCCATTTAAACCTCAAAAACGAAGGCATCCAAGCTGAAGGAAGTGGGGAAACCTGTTTTTGCAGTGTTATAGAAAATGGGAGTTTGACCTTGGATTTTGATGGGAACAAAATCAGCCATGAAGACACTTTTGTCTCCATACTTTGTGGCTTGATTAGTGCCTGATTCCTGCCAGGTGCTGTTTCCCTAGACTTTGGTAGAGCCTTCTGTGCTAAGAGGAACAGCAGAGCTACTATGGGCATATCCAGACTAATTTTCCAGGAGAAGTCTAAAAGAGTAGCCTTAAATGAGGCAATTCATTCAAATCAGACATTTCATTCCTGACTACTATGAATTTGGGTATCTTTGTTAACTGGGGCAGACAGGTCTTGGGATATCTAAATTTGTGAGTCTTTTCTCTCTGCTGAGGTTGGAGTGAAAACTGAGCTGTAGATTTCTGAGCTAGAAACTCAGCTTGCGGTGGAGTGATTTGCCTGTGCTTAGACTTTGTTGATCTATACTGGATAACTTTGAATACACGTAACAGTTTTATTGTTTGCTTTCCTCTTGATATTCAGTTATAGTCTCTGAATGAATTTTAATTTTTTACCTAAAATGCATAGGAATCTCTCAAAGCATTAGTCAGCCTAAGTGATAGCCTAACTGCTTCTCTTACAGTAAGGGCAGTGCTAAAAGAAGAAAATAGTTAAGTTCATGTGAAGAAATTAGAAACAGAACGACTGATAGTGCCCACAAGCCAGTGATCACCAGCTTCTTCTTAGAGCTGTTATTCCCAGTCCTCACAGGGGCAGCTTCTTTCCTCTGCTGTGGTACCACAGGTACTAGGTACCAGGGGCTGAGTGTGAAGTAAAATACTGAAATTTCTGAATATAACTAAACCCCAAAAATTTCCCTTTGTGTGATTCTTTCCACAGACTTTTAACTGGAACCATTAAAACACCCTTGAAAAACAAAGTTTTCAAAAGTTGGAAAAAAAACCCAAACCAAATATTGAGAAGTTTAATAGTTAAAATTTGCTTCAAATCAGTTAAAAGTTATCTTAATGAAATATTAAATATTAACTATAAAAGCATGGGCATATTTAACTTCAGCTTATTTTTCCTTAGGAAAATGCTAGGGAAAACTGTTTTTCCATTGTTTTGATTAAATGCTTTGATTCTGATTAAACTGCACATGCCAAAGACACATTTTTCCATTGGAAAAACTTTTTGGAAAGTTTGAATTATTTCCTTTTTTTGGATCTTATTTTAAAAGTTAGACTGTGAATTCCCCAAGTGAGGCCTTTCTTTTTCTCATGTGTTTGTACAGATGTTTATAGGCAGGAATCCTAGTTCTGAGCAGGATCTATCATCCTAATACGGTGCAGCTAATAAAAAATAGAGAGACAACAATATACTTTGGACCGCACAACATGAATCTGTTACTGGTTTTGGGGTTTTTTTTCCAAGTGGAGAAATCAGCTGGCAGGCTCTGCCTTTTGAACAAAACCTCCACGGTAGTGTTTGCTGACTTAAAAAAAACAACTATAATTCAGTGAAAAGGGCTCTGGTCTTTTTGTGTCTAGTGCTAAGGAAAATGACTAAACATTGCTCAGTTCAAATGAAAATTTTCTTGGAAGTTTTTAGTCTGAAAAGCTCTGTCTGAAAACCAAAGTGTGGCAATTAGGTTGTTGATTGTATCAGTGATCTTTTCCTATCCGTATGGTAATGAACTCAAAGTCAGCAGCAACACCAGTTGTTGAAAAGCCATTTATGTTGATTTAGGAGAAGTATTCCATTGTACATCCTTGCCAGAGTTAGGAATTTATCAAAAGAAACTCTGAAGACCTTGTCTCCCTTGTGTCTGCTTCTGTTGGAGCTAAGGTGGTGCTTCTCTGCCTTTGCACCCTCGAGTTCCTCTGAACTGTTGTTCCCCACTTTCTCCTTTTCCCGCCCTTTCCCTCTCTTCTACTACAGCCACACATTCCTTTCTCCACCAAACACAGCTCCAGTACCCACTCTTGCCCATTTTCTATCTCTATTCCCAGTAATCTCCTAGATTCTGCCTTTGACAGTACCTCATCAGACCAACACCTCTGACCTAGGAAAGAATGATTTTTCATTCTAATTAATTACTATAGGTGCTGTTGCCCTGTAGAGCTTATTACGGTGCCCCAGTTGTGTGACATCAATTCTTTATCCATAGAATTCATCCACTGGAACTTGTTCCTTCTGTAAAACCTGGCCCTGCATGGTGTGCCAGCAGCAATCTTCCTCGGTATGCAGGAGTAGTATATGCATGGCTCTGGTGTGACTGTGGGTTGCTTTTTCATGTCTTTCTGAACACCTGGATTCTTTCAGTAGGAAGACTGAACGTCTGATGGCACAAATACCTGGTGACAGTCCTTGGCTCTAACTGGGAGTAAGGATGAAGCCTCCATTGCATATATGTTCTGTCCTTAGCTCTTGTCCAACATCAGGATTCCCTCACCAACCTCATGCAAGGTGGCAATTCCCCTTTCAGACTTCAGGCTTTTGGGATGGAGAGAGTGGATGATGTACAGCAATATTTGACACTTGCTTCTCTCTCCTAATACACTTTCTGTGAGGTTTTTCTCAACATTACCTGTTTAGTAGTTACTTCCTTCTGTAGAGCAGGGGTACAGAGAAAATAGTTCCCCCAAGAACATCTTTGTGCTAAGTCTGAGGCCATGATGCCTGTTATACTTGTAGTAGTTGTCATCTGTGATTAGCTGGTCCTTGTATGTTTTTCAGAGACAGCAAGCAAAGGCAAGGAGGTCATTCTTCTGTGTTCAGGAATGGCTTTTTTAGACATCAGACTCTGGGGAGAAACAAGTTCGTACATAAAAACTATGTTGTTTTTAACACCCGTCTTCTCCCTATCAGCATGTGATTAATGATTTCACTTATGCACAAGAAAGCCAAATTAATTTTGCACAAACAACTTTAGTTTTGGCATTTCCTTCACTGTTGAGTGCATAACTTTTCAACATCCCTAATGGTTTTTTAATGTACTTTTTGTGTGGAGCACCTATTTGGAACTATGAATGAGAAGAACAGATAGTAATATATTACTACCTAGCCAAATGCCTGTTCTGCTTTTTCTGTCATTACAAAGTCACCTGAGTCTAATCAGATTCACGTCATTACAGAAATAGCTTTTGAAAGCAGCTTACATTGCTGTACCATTAGGCTATTGTTTAAGTGTCTTTTTTTATTTTCAGATACTCTCAAATCACCCTTGACACTCAACTAATTCCTAACTTGAATTACCAGTTTTGGAAGCAATGTTAGGTTTTTTTTAGGATTTCATACAACACATGTAGGAGGCACATGTTCTCTGCATTATGCAGAGGTTCAAGTTCATCCTGTCCTTCTAAAGGTTACTGTCTTTTCTGTGTGTAGAAACTGAACTAACTTAGTGCTGTAGCTTGTAATTCAAAGTCTAAAGTAATTCTGATGCCTGGGTGCCAGGGCCACACCCTACATTCCACTTTCTTTGTGAAGCTTGGCATTCCTTTTGTAAAACCTGAAGAAATTAATTTTTTCCCCTATTCTAAGCTTATTTATGTAAGCACTAATATAGAGACTCTGTAGTCCCTCAGGACACTGGAGTAGTGCAACAGAGAAGTTTTTGTGTTCTCAGTTTCAAAGTCCTACTCATGGTCAGCAATAAAGGGCATTCATTGCTGAATCTCAGTTTCATCTCAGGTGCCTTAGCCTTTCTGATCTTTAGAGAGTGCTTAAAGTGTAGGAAAGTTAGTGCTACACTTTGATAAAGTGAGAGGCTTTGGGCGTGTGATGATGTGCGTGCATGTGATACGTGCCATGTGCATAACGGGAAGAAATAGGGCAGTTTGAGGACTTGGCCAGTGGCAGCAAAGTTTCTGCAATGTTGAATAAATCTTTTGGAATGTTTTTGTTTTCTTGGGTATTGCACTTAATGACCGTGGTGGATGGAGAGGTAAAGAGTGCACAGCCCAGTGCACTCGAGATTACATACGTGGTAGGCCACAGTTTGATCTAGGCCAGTTTCATCCCATTCTCCATCCCAGAGATTCAGATCATCACCTTCAGTTCAATGATGCAAACTGAATTTTTTCAGGAGCTACTCAAAAACTTTGCACCAGCCCAGGACCTGGGAAACAAACTATAGGATATGAACATTGTGTGCAAAACTGGAAAATATATTACTTCTTTGTTCTGGAGAAACTAGGGCATCCCTGAGCAATACTTTGGGAGGAGGGAGCGATTTCCTGGGAGCTGGAACAGTAATGGTCAAGAGGTGTTGTCACCACAGTAAAATTACATCACGCCCTTTGGCTCCCAGTTCTCCTCTTCATGCATTCTTCCTTTCTTTTAGAAGAAATACAAAAATGAAAAAAGCAGCATTATCTAGTGTCTAGAACAGATGCATGATAGTCAGCACTGCTGTCAGGATTTTACTCATGACTCCACTGCTCTCTTGCACTGCTGAAGGGTCCATCTAGTGTTCTGCCTGCTAAAACATCACAGTCATTCCTCCCAGGAGCCTTTGCTTTCTGCGTCCTCATTTTTCTAAAAAAAAATGTTTAGAAATGAAAAGGTTCTTTTGGCAATCAGAAAGGTGTACAGGTCAGCTGCAGCATCAAGTAGAAGTATACAGGCCATGTGTCAAGTCCTTGCTAAACTCTCCCTGGGAAGCAAATGGTTTTTTGGAATTAATTGTCCTATTTGTTTCTCTGATTTAAAGTTTCTGAATTCAAAATTAAGCAGATGAAATAGACTGCATCAATTGTATTTAGAGCTCTTCTTTTCTTAATAGTCCCAGCATTTCATGTGTCCCCCTTTTTTACTTCAGAATAATGCAAAATGCATCACCTAACTCTCTTTGCTGGCATTGCAGGAATGCAGGATTTCAATTACCTCAGCAGCAACTGCTTTGAAATCACAGTGGAGCTTAGCTGTGAGAAATTCCCACCTGAAGAAACTCTGAAGGGCTACTGGGAGGACAACAAGAACTCTCTTATAAATTACATTGAGCAGGTAACACAAAAGAGGATGGCAAAACTAGTTATTGTGCATAAAACTTCTAAACTTTGTGCTGTATCAACATCTAATTCAAAATAACATATTAATCCAGATGTTGCTTGGTAATTCTTATTTGTCTCTGTGGTGGTAAATCCTGTGAGATATTTCTAAGAAGAGGGGAAAAGACTGGCAATGTTACAATACAGAATTAATTTCTCCTTACTTAAGCTGTTGCAGACATTTAAGTGATTTGTGTTGTGTTCCTCAATGAAAAGAAATACAAATCTTCAGAGTCTGTAATTCAGTCCCCCAGCGCTGGTGTGTGAGAGAGATGGATTGCCCTCTGCAGATACTGAAGTGTGTGTGCAGACGTGGGATGGATCATTCTGTGGATGTACAGGAACCCAGGCAGCTGGATTAGACTGTAGCTGCCCGGCAGTTCGCTGTGACATGAGACATCTCTAATCCAAGTTTTGTAGATATTGTGTTGCTCTCTGATTGCATGAGCTGCTGATACACAATGTAGAGTTGCCAGTGTCATGATTCCATTAAAAATGATACCAGATCTGGTAGAAATGTGAAGTGTTGTCATGGGTTTAGATATTCTTGTGCTAATGGGTTGTTAGAAGTTAAGACTCATGAAATAGATCTATGTATGTGTTTGGGGGTTTTCTTTGTTGATATTGTTTTTTGTTTGTTTTTTAATCATTTCATGTCAATGTGTCAGGCTGCACTGAAATGATGGTTCCAAGCAGTGTGAGAGTATCGAATTTCTGAAACCTGAATACTGTAGTTAGCAATTACAAAAATATCTGATACCATTAGTGGCTGCACACCTAAGACTGTGAAATCAGAAGCATAATTTGTTAGCAGAGCTGATGAATTAATGCATTCATTTCTTTATGAACTTTCTTGGGCAGAAATGTTTTAGTTAGCCAGAAATCTGAAATGTTTGAATATTTGGAATATTGTTGGAGATATACTGCTCTGTTAAAAAGTTACCTGTGGGCTGACGAAAAAGCTGTACCCATCCTGCAGGTTTTTACCCATTGATTAAGGGATCCATCTCAAATTGTTCAGCTCCTTTGCACAGGGGTTAATTTTCTCTGACTCATGGAAAACTATGTTGTCACTGCATTTTCAAAATTACTCATGTATAAGATATTATTTTGCCAACTTCCTTTGCTCCTGTGGAGCTGCTGGCTTTATCCTTGAAGTTCAGATGGTCTGTTTGGCATTGGTTTTTTTTCTTCTTGCAGGATAAGAGGTCCAGGTCTATGCTCCAGCTCCTCTGTGACTGCTGAGGCAGTGCAAATATGAACTTTCTGCTTTTCTAAGCTGATCTGCGTCAGGCTTCTCCCACTGTGTAAATTAGAGGAATCTGAATTAATAGCAGCTGAATACACCACATAGGTTCATAAAGGGGAACATCAATATCTCAACATAAAATTTGGGATCCACAAGTCTTTTCAAAGGTTACGGAATCAGAGAGAAGCCTGAACTCCACAATACTTTGCCGGTTTATTTCCAGGCTCCAAATGAGATGCATCTCCACACAGGTTCCCAACGTGCCCTTCTCTCCAGCACTGAGAGTTCCCTATTTCGGGACATGAAAAGGCAGCTGATCCTCAGTCCTGTACCTCTGAGGAGTCCAGTCTGCTTTCAGACCATGCTTAAGATATACAGGCAGGACTGGTCTCTCCACACACTGCGATCAAATCAGTGCTTTAATTTCAAATATCCTGGGAATAGACAGATTAGGTACTGCTAGGGCTGTTACCTGGAGCATGTTGCCTAAGAGGCAGGAAGGAACTAGGACATGACCCACCATTACCTTTGTCTACAAGGTCCCAGCTCAAAGAACTGGATGTTTTGGGTGCACCACAGAGAGCTCAGGTATCTCACAGAGGGATTGCCCATCGAAGCCCAGTGACTGCATTTATTTTGATATTCACTTTTAAGCAGTTATGTCCATTATTTGCTCTACATTCTTACAGTTGATGAAACTTAAAAAGAGGTTTTGTAGGCTATTCTTTCAAAGCTTTTCAGTGCATTCATTAATCCCCAATATGACAAAGACTTTTAAGTCAGTGTTCACATGTATTATGATTTGCTGCGTATTTCTGAGAATTACTTACATTGCACAGATAAATTATTATAACTACCTGCTGAATTACTTTTCCACTTCACTCTCTGCTCCATTATGATGTTTAGTATTTATCATTGGTAGACTGTGGGGTTTATAGCATGCTTTGTTAGATATTTCAGTTGATATTCCATTGACAAAAATGCCATCTTTTTGTAAGAATTTTTTATTTACCGTGTGTTGGTGACCTTATTTATTTCAGATTCATCGAGGAGTGAAGGGATTTGTTAAGGATCTTCAGAGCAATCCAATAGCAAATGCTACAATTTCTGTGGAGGGCATAAGCCATGACGTTACATCAGGTGAGTGTGGTACCTCAGCAGTGCCAGGCTGTACTGCTTCTCATCTGCTTAGCAACCTGGAGCCATTTCACATCTTTTTAACTGAAGCCTTAAGAGAGCAAATTTCTGAAACCAGGAAGGTATGTTGTGCCTCAAGAAGCTTGTAGCCTGCAGGATTTAATGAATTTTTCGCTTGTGTTTTGCTCTCAGAGTAGCTGAGACTGGTTTTCGTGACTTCATGGGTCTCTGGTGTGAATTGGTGTTGGTGGGTCTTGGTTATTAATGCTTGGTCTGTCTTCTGATTTGTGATGCAAGTAGTGTTTCACAGCTCTGCCAGGATGTAAATCCCTCTCAACAGTGCTATTCTGAGTCTGAAGGCTAAATTTTAGTCCAAAAGTGTTACATTTGTTATAATGCGATCATACCTTTTGGTATGTAAATTCTGGACAGATTTCCATTTTACATTAATTCCTTCAGCAAAGGTAAATTCTCTCTGCTGTTTACAATTATGTGATGTTTTTTTCAGCAGGGTGGCTCTAAAAGATGAAAGTATTGTGTTGGTTGGTGTTCACAGAAAATTACGTGTCACCTCCTCAGTGCTGTTGTGCTTTATTCTAGGAATGATTTCAAAGGTAGCTCACACAGTGCCAACTTTCAGTCTTCCCTGTAGACCTGTGCTGTCCTATCCTGAATGGCATTTTATTTTAGTTTGCACAAGATACTAATTAGAAAAACAATAAGCAAATGTTACTGCTTTATGCATGAGCTTATGGCAATTTTCTCAATGATATGTCTCATTGTACTGTTACAGAAATGCAGAATACTATGAAACAGGGCTGGTAGAATCTTCAGGTGCCTCCAATTCGTGTTGGCACGTCACCTGTGAAGAGGCCAGCATTTCTGCCAAGCAGAAGAACAGTCTGTGAAAACATTAGTTACCTTCTTTCGCTGTGAATAAGGCAGCAAAATGTATAGAGATTGGAAATAAACTTTCAGGCATAACAAAAAGGGAATAAACTGTGCAAAGAGGTATTTTGAGGTACGAGAGAGTGAGGCATATGAGAGAGAGACTCATGCTTCTACGGTACAAAAAAATACATCTAATCATAAATCTTTTCACATCATTGTGTGTGTATAAGTCTGAAAGTGATGTATTGTCAAAACAGCAAGGAAAACAAGTACTTGAATATTACCAGAGTCAAAATGAAGGAGAAATATTCTTTCTTTTTTCTCCTACTCCTTTGTTCATGAGTTGAAATTCTGCATTGTTCCAGTGACGGGAATTAGAATAGATAATTACTGTGGTTCTACAGCAGTATTATTTTCCCTTCTGTTTTATGAAGAGAAAAACTTGGGAAGAACTGGACTGACTACTGACAGTTTTTTTCCCTTTGTAAACTGTGTAGCTGCAGATGTGGTGAAAAAGCATTTAAGGGACTAGTAGAAAGAGCACGGCCAAGTCTTCTAAATGGCCCTGCTAATTGAACTTTAGAGCAGCCTTGCAATGTTTTCTGGAGATAGACAAATTCAAAGTATTAGCCTGTGACAAATTAGATAAGTGCCCACTGCTGGTGCAGGGAAGATGTGAGTCTTTGTGAAAATGGGCTATGGCTATTTCTAGAGAAGAGGATGATGCATTTTGATTCTGTGACTGAAAAAGATGATCTGCAGTAACAGTGCAGTAGATGCCTGTTTTTAACCTTAGTGGATCAGCCTGAACCAAAGAAAAAAGCCCTAGACAATGCCTGGATACTGAAACTTGTAGATAATGATGCTTCAAGGGTGGTACATGTGGAATGTTCTAGGAAATTATGATTTATAGCTTTTTCTGAAAGATGAGAAAGATGGTCCCATTTATTTAAATTTGATGAGAATAAAATTTATTTACACTTAGATTATCAGAATAGTAGGGAACATTAATAATCCATATCACATTGCAAACTGAATCCCAGACACTTAACAGGGACTTTACATTGGCTGGGGGCTGCTTCTAAAATAGGATGATGTCCCATATTCTCCTTTTCTTCAGTGTGATGGAGAACCTTCATCCTCAGCAGGAAAAATCTTTCATGGAGGCTACAGCATAACTTCAAAGTTTAAATGTTTTTCGGTTACCTGAAAGGAAGAAAATCTGTAATGATATATTTATACAGCTCTTAGTGAAGGAAGAAAGAAGGAAGGATCTTTTCAGACAGTCAAAAGGGAAGCGCTGACAGGAATATAAAAGACTGACATATGATCCCTTCTTCTTAGCTGCGTAATTAGTTTTATACATACTTATTTGGATTTTTTTCTTCTTCTCTGCAGCCAAGGATGGTGATTACTGGAGATTGCTTGTGCCTGGAAATTACAAAATTACGGCCTCAGCACCAGGCTATCTAGCAATAACTAAAAAAGTGGCTGTGCCCTTCAGCCCTGCAGTTGTGGTAAGTACTCACATGTGTGTTGGTTTATCATCTATTATATATTTTAAAGGTCTCTTTTTCCCTCATGGTATACATGTAAGCAGGAGGTGATTTTTCAGAATTTCCAGAATGTGCTAATTTAGAAAGTCTGGTAATTACTCTTTCCGCACTTGATGCGCCAGCCACTGAGAGTAATGTCATTATAAACTCATTTAAGCTCTTGCTGGTCTTATCTATAATGAAAAGACACAGAGAAGGGTAATATTGAGATAGTTAAATGTTTTATTGGTTGATGTATGAATAGCCAATCAGAAGATTACAGAATATCTTTAAATAGCACAAAATAAAATGTAAAAGATGTTGAGATATTGCTTGAGACATATTTTTAATCTAAATTGTCAAATGACTTCCTGCTCAGGTTAAAACCAGTGTTCAGCTCCCTGCAGAAAGGTGGCAATGGGCCACTGCTTTGTGTAGATACCCAGTATGTGCAGTGATAAGACCTAGACTGCCTCTACGGTTTCAGAAGTATTTTTAATTTGCTCTCTGTACAGGTGTGGATGTCTCTTAATTAAAATAAATGCTATATCACTAGTGTAGATCATATGTGAAGATATACTAAACTAGCACATCATATCTCCTTTAATGTTAGAGAAAGCTCCCTGGATCTTTTTGATAGCATAAAATTGAATACATGTTTTGATACGCTGAGGGCCTGCGTTGCTAGGTGTTGCCCTGAGATTAGCTCAGTAGGTCAGAGCATGGTGCTCCTAAGAGTTGGACTTTATGACCCTTGTGGGTTCCTTCCAACTCAGAATATTCTGTGATCTGTGTTAGCAATATACTGATGATACTTCTTACAATTTTCTGTATGATTTATGTGGCTGGCTGTTATTCAATTTTAATTTCATTGCCCCATACTTTTTGAAATTTTTAGACAAGTCAAACTCTGGACAAATGTCTGGTTCCTTTGGGAATTTTGCTCACCTGTGTGTATTTTTAGATAAGTTAATATCCTGATATTCTAGTATTGCACATATTTAAATCAGCCTTGAGACACTTTGAAATAAACCTAGCCTAAAACAGAAGGTGCCTCTCTACATCCTATGTCTGTGTTAACTTCTTTCATTAAATGACTCTTAAAAGCCTACACTACGCTCTTTCTGCAAGTCTTACTGATGTTTTTGGTTGTTTCTCTTAATCAGGTTGATTTTGAACTGGAGTCATTGTCTGAAAGAAAAGAAGAGGAAAAAGAAGAATTGATGGAATGGTGGAAGATGATGTCAGAAACACTAAATTTTTAAATGAGGGTTTTGGCTTTACAGCTTTTAATCTATTATATGTTGACTTAGTATAATGTACTGTGGAAACTCCCTATATTATAGATTTTGTGCACTTCACAATAACTAACTTTGAATTTTTCAGTCATCTTTTGATTAATATGATTACGAATAACTACTAGCCTCCTAGGTAGACAAATAAGTTATTAATTTTCTTTCATATTGTTACAGAAAATTTACTCTTCTATAAAAATCAGAAAAATGAATGAATATGCAGCCTATATGACAGTACAATCTGTTGTGTATTATTTACAAGCTCAGAATATGTAGGTTAACACTTGATTTTAAAAAAGAAATATGCTGTAGTCAATTACTGATACTGCCAGAAATATTTGACAGTGCATAGAAGTAGACAGTACTCTTTACTGAGTTCTGTAATGGATGTTACTGAAAAGATTTATTATAATAGTGTGTGGTGTAATAATGTTTTACAAGGATTAAAATTCAGTATAACATTTCGTATGTCTCTGGTGTTGGGGCTATTTAAATATGTAAGAAACATAAGCTGACTTCATTTTAGTAAGCAGAAGGAATCTGAGTAATCTCTTTTATTAAAGATGGCATAGAATGAATTCAGGAAATAGCAGAGCTTTATTCCTTAAACAGTTGATAATATTTTAAGATCAGGTTTTAATTGTTCCTCATTACTCGTTAAGCAAATTAAAAATTCTGAGTGGGCAAAGAAGAGCTAGTGCATCTTGTTAATATGCTGCTTGTGTTTGTTTTACAGCAAGAAAAAAATCATTTCAGGTGATGTCTCTTTTAATTAGATAATTACCTTTTCACCAATCTTTACTTGTCTCAGTGGTGTCTAGATAATCAGCTAAAAGTTCATCTGTTCACTGAAGGCTACCAAAATATTACAGTTTAGACAATGAACTGGAAGTCTACTGAGGTGCATTTAGTCTCACGAGTCAGGAATGGATTTGTTTCCAACTCTGTTTCTTCTGCTGGCTAATCTTATCTAAAAGTAGAAGCAAGACAGATAAGTGAAAATTTTTTCAGTGTGATGAGATTTTTGCCAAATTATTGAAGATGATACAAAAAGCAACTTTGATTTAAACAGATTGTTCTCGGTCCTTTTTTTTTTTGTTTTATATGTTAATTAACATGCTTTAGTGTTTTGGCTAAGATGAGTGAAACTTGCATAGTCAGAGAATGCACGTGGACCATAGTAGGTGCAAGTTTGATCTAACTCTTCTGAAATGACTCCTGGTATGCTACTTGAGAGAAGCTAAGCATCTCATCTGTTTGAAAGCTTACACACTGTTTCTAGTCTATTTTAATTCAAGATCAGATATTTGATACAGATTTCCTTCCTCTGCTTCTTTAGTATCACTGTCTGTGTTTTGCTTAGCATATTATTTTAGCTGATGCTGTAGGAATTCAGTATGGTTCAGAACCAATCAACAATGTGCTATCATGCTCCTGCCATAAGTGAAAAATCACATATTCAGGTGTAGGATTCAAATTTACTTCGAGTATTAAAAAATTTACTGAAAATACTGTTTTCTGATAATTTTAAATTCTTTAATGAAAATAGCACTTGATCTTTTTAAGGAACAGGCATCAGGTTTGACACACTGAAACTGAACAGCAATAAAAAGGTGTAAACTTCCTCTCTCTGATCAAGAGTTTGCAATGTAACATGTAGCTCATTTGGATAGGAAATGTTTAATTCCAAATTTCAGAGGAAGTTTACTCACTGTAAATCATCATATAGCGATGAACTTCCAGACTCCATTGTGATGAGAAACCCCAGTGGCAAATAAAGAATCTTATCTGAATGTATCTTAATAACAACTTGTGGCTAGCTGTGCACAAGAGCGCACATAAAGGATGTCTGATTACAGCAACTCGGTGTGTTTATGACAATTTGAAAGGCTAAGATGTAGCATGGAACACATTCTGTGTCTGGAACTAATGATAACTGTTTTTATCTGAACCAGGTAAAGTTGAAGCAAACAGTATAACAATGAATTATAACAAGAGATTGCTGGCATGTGGGCAAATGGCTACAGGAGTGTAAACTAATGTAATAAGGCAAGTGTATATTTGTACAGAACACCCTGGTCTGCCTCTTCCAAACCTAAGCATTTTCATCTAAATGACACTACGACGTGGTGCAATGCCTGTCATGCATCCAGTCTTCCTGTGGCATAGTTAGTGCAGACATTACATCAAATTGATCTCTAACAGGTTTCTAATCCATACCTGTATGATGTGTGTGAGATCCTCTGGTCTACTGTTTCATACATTTGCGATTAAATGTGGTGTCCCTTAAGTGATCTATTTGTTGTGCTCTAGATGACTGCTTGCTATTACTGTGTTGAGAACAGGTTAAAAGTGATTAAATGTTACAACACCAGAACCACTGCCACTGTTCTTGCTCTAGGTAAACATCCTCAAGAACAGCGTAGCCAGGACTCTTGATAAATTAATTCATTATGTAGCTTTCCTAGCTGAGCTGAGCTGTGTTGTAGGACTGTATATGTTTAATGGAAGATTAAAGTGTTGTGTGATGCTGAGCTTTTGGTTAAAAAGGCACATGCTGTACTACTGTACAATAAATCTACAGTTTTATTTAAAATGTAAAATGTGTGAGTAATTTGCAGGTTCAAAATGTGACCTCTTTGGCCATGCATGTCTGCAAAGTGTGCCATAAACATCCTCAGTGGGTGTGTATGCCGATTAATTTGCTGTTTGAGCAGAGAAAGGAGACTGGGATTAGTGTCAATATCCCATTGAGAGCCATCCACAGCCCCTTAACTTTGTGCCAGAATGTGTTCCTTTTGGAGTATACGTCTTTCTGAGCACTTTTCTCATGGAGGCTTTCAAGTCAAGTGAAGGATAGTAATGAGATGCTCTGCATCCATGCAGGGTTGGTGGGGACAGGGAATGCACTTTTGTGTCTCTCCCACAGTATTTGCAAACCTTTTTCCATATCGATCCTTAGGATTAGAAAGCACAGTGTGCAGTGTGTTTTCCAATCTGTGATACTACACATTCCTTATAACTAAGGATTCCTTATAACTACAGTGGCCAGGATTATAGCAAAAATGAAGTCAGTCAAATAAAATCACTGCTTCTGAATTGCGTTTCCCAGCTAGGTTGTGGTGCTCATATTCATACATGTGAATTCACATATAGTCTTGGCGTGGGCATCCAGAGCTGCTAATAGCATACATTAAAGTGTAAATTAAAAATGAGATGGTATGTTAGAAAGTATTGCTACCAAGTTTGAGTTTTTTAAAGAGATATAAGAGGTGTGTTAGGAACACAGGTGTGTTTAATAATATTTAATAACTAGGCCATGAAAGGAAGAGGTTTCAGAGAAGGATAACACAGATTTAGAGGAGCTTGAATTTAAAATTAAAAGGTGCAGTTCCAATGAGCCTGATTTTTCCCATATCTGTGTTTAGTTTGACTCAGGTCTGCAGAGGCTGTAGAATAGTAGCAGTTTAATAACGACCTCTCTAAGAGTTAGATCAGCTGTCTAGAGCTTCCCACTAAATCTGCTCCACTGGAGAAATGTTGTTTCCTACTTGTAGTTAGTCTGGAAATGCAGGATGGAGAAATGTCACTGCAGCGCTTGCTTTCTGCCTTCCTAAATCTTGCAAAATACTTGTTCTGATTGTCTCCTTGCAGGTATTTTATTCCCTGTGTATGTTTCTGTTTGTGTAGAGCTATGTCTGTTATGAATAATTTACTGCTTTTTAATTTGACTCATAAGTTTGGTCATTGACACAGCCTCTCTTCAAGTATTTCTGACTTACATGATTAAACCAGAAAACAAAAATACTCAGGAGATTTTCTGAAAGTCGTGACATAAAAAACCCCAAACCAGTGGGTTTGTTTGCAACCCAGCTTGTGAGGGTTTCAAGTGAGCTTGCTTCAAGGTTTTGCTTTTAAAGCCTGCCTTAGGGGGAGAGCAATATGACAACTGAGAAGTTGATGTAATCCTGTGCATCCAGAGGCCAAGGTTTTCAGCAAGTATCGGAATCGCAGTATAAAAATAAGATACTTAGAAACAACTGTTTACTTTTGCTAACTGTGATAATGAGAGTATACTAATTGAGTTAAATGGCCTTGCAGTGCTGATCTTTCTTCATCCCTCTTTTTACCTCTTTGTGCCCCAGCAATGACTTAAGCAAATCCATGATGTGTTTATCACAGTGCTACATTTTCCCTGAATTAATGGTTAATAATTCATGTTATTTTATCTTGGTTCTCCTTTCATATTCAGTTAAGCCACTACAGATTTTTGTAATTACACATCCCTGTGCACAGTGGAAATTGTCAAAGAGAGAAGCTGAAGAATTTGGCTCCTGCATTGGGAATGTAGAGGGAATTTGACATGTGGAAATGTACTGGAAGCAGTCTAGTGTTGTGAAATAAGTCGATTTTACAGACCTTTCTTCTAATCATTCTTTAGTGAAGGGCTGAATAGGCCTATGTGCCAGTGGGATTCTAGGAGTGCAGTATGTCCATGTCTTTAGCCTTAAGGTAAAGCTACCCTGGAAAGATTTGTTTTACCAGACCCTCGAGCCTAGAATCTGACTAGTCAGGATTATCTGGTGTCAAGGCTGCTCATTTTGCATTAGCAGTGGTTGTTTTTCTTCTAGGAGAAAGATGTAAAATAATAAACAAGAAATGAAGTTGACTTTCACAATGTGCAGAATTGGTTGTGGAACTTAAGACACAAAGTAAAAATAATAGAGCTGAGCTGGACCAGTTGCAACCTACAGCTCACTAAGCTGCTGAACTGCTCAGTGAAAGACGGGAGGGTAAATCTGGGTGCCATTTTTGTTACATTCACCCACTGAGGATGTGGTCAGGGCCTTCATTTAGAGACAAAATACAGAACTAGATGAACATCTCACCTGCCAGTAGCATGACAGCAGTAGAGGGGTTCACAGTGTTGCAATACCACCCAGTAATGGGAGATTCCAGTTCATGAGCTGAGCAGAACATCTGTTCTGTAGTGTGCTGTGGGGTGTGTGCTGTGGGGTGTGTGCTGGTATCCAAGACTGCAGAACCAACATCCTTCCCCCATACTCCAGCACTCCTTGCACAAAAGGTAAATTAAATGCATTTCAGAAACTATGGACAACATTCAAGAGAGGTTGCGGCTGCCAAGAAGAGTACGAAATTACAGTCTGACTTCCCTCCCTTCAGCTCACTAAATATCTGCTCATGTGGCTTTTCTTGGCTGCTTCCAGTTCTCTCGCAGGGTGTGTCAAAAACTAGCCCAGCCTGAGCAGCTCAAGAATCACTTTTGCCAAGAGCCATCAGGAGTGGATTACAGGGCTTTCTGGTGTCTGTCAAGATCCTAAGTTTGCACTAAATCACATAATGGTTTTGGGTTGGAAGGGACCTCAAAGATCATCTAGTTCCAACCCCTCTGCAATGGGCAGAGAACCTTCCACTACACCAGGTTGCTCCAAGCCACATGAAGCCTGGCTTTGGACACTTCTACGGGTGGGGCATTCACAACTTCCTGTCCACTGTCCACACCATAATTGGCACAGCTGTGCATTTATTGGTGTGCTGCAGCGTCCTGTGCAGTCAGGTCCCCTGGCACAGTCTGGCATAGTGAATCTCCAGGTCTCCAGGACAGGGACCCCACCAATAGCTTGCATTCGGCCTGCGTGCCTGGTTTTCTTTCAGTGGAAGTAGAAGATGGCTGCTACACCTTCCTGGTGGTATAGGAGGGATGAGCCGGCCTGTGCCTCTGACTCCATGCCAGAGTGTGGGAGGCACACATTAAGACTTGGAGGCTGGGAAGTGCTCCTGGATCCCATAGGTTAGACATGATCGAGACACAGTTTTTGAGAAGTGACTGGAGAAACTCAAATCTGAAAAGGTGTATCAGCAAACCCAATAGCACCTACTTACCCCTCCAGATTCAGGTAATGTATTTGAAGATTTATCATGTTTAGCGATATTTATCCCTGTATATGCATATATCAGCATAGCTGCTTTGTGTGCCTATGGGGGATGGAATGCTTGTCAGTTTAAAGAAGTTGTGGATAAGATACAGAAGCAGCTTTGGGAGCAGGAGTACACTGAAAAACAACTGTCTGGCTTGTGCTGCACAGCATTTATTATTAATGTGTGGCAAAGGAGGGCATTCACTCCCATTCCAGTGCTACTCGGTTTCAATAGACATAACTAAAACTTTTGGAGGTTAGTTTTTGCACATATTTAATGCATAAAAACGTATGGCCGAGAAAGATCTTACTGCAAGGAAAAGCAATGCTGCAAAGTTTATCTTTTGGATTCACGGTGTGCATGTATTAGTGTGTGTGGGAGCAAGGGAGCAGGGCAAGAATGTACATCATCTTCCCTGGGCTACTTTAGTCATTTAACTGCCCAGAAATCCTTAAAAGGCACCTATTCAGTTTGCCATAAAGGGAATGCAGACTCATGGTTTTATGAATCATGTCTAAATTCGATGCCTATGGCAGGCAAGTGAACCCCAGGCTGACCCCTGTGTTACGGGACTGGGTTCCCCCAGAGGGCAAAGAAGGTGCCCGTGAGTGGGGAGAGCCAGGCAGCCCCCTCACCAAAGAGGCTACGGAAGCCTGGGGTCCAGTGACTGCTTACAGGACTGTTTTAAAATGAGGTTCATACAGCTCCACTGTAGCTATGACTACGTCCAGCTGTATGGCTGTCTTCCATTGCCTCTGATGCACCAGGTGCCTGTCGTGCACTGTGCTGAAGCATGTAGACCTGAATCTTTTACTAAATATTGACCTAAAAATCCTATTAGCTGTTTGAGCGGGGCTTTTGCAAAAGAAACTTCTAAAAAGACTGTTTTCTTGTGCCTTCTTCTGGAAACTTAAAGACTAAATGAAAAGAAACTTCTTGTTATACCAGGACATGATAGATGCCCTTCCAAATAAATACAGATTCTGTCTTCAGCTTTCTATTTCCACACACATCTGACAGGGCTCAACATCAGATGCTTGTTAACATATGCGGTAATATGCAAGATGTTAAACATCTGCAAAATCTTCTGATCATTTTTGTAATGTCTGAAAAGTTAGACATAGCTTGCAGGGAATTTCCACTGAAAAGAAACAAAATTTGGAGGACATCCCAAGTTAAGTCATTGAATATTTGTTTGCCAATGCACTGGATGGTATTACAAGATGCCAAGATAAACTCAAATTAACATGAAAAATATGCAGTCATATTGGCTGTGGGTTTACATAAGTTGCTGGCACATTATGTTAAGAATTCTCAGATAAATAGTTGCCAGGAAAACAAAGTTCAAACGAAAAAAATAATTATATATAATACATTTGAACAAGTGGCACAGAAGAATGAAATTTTTCTCCAGTGAAATTTTTCTTCAACAAAGCAATTAAATATGGAGCTGTGTTCACAGACTGTTTTCACAGTAATTGATCTCAAACCCCTCACTTTAAGAAAATTGGAGCCAAGATGAAAACAGAAAACTATGAATTTCAAAATAAAAATACAACAAATAAAAATTAAAAAAAAAATAGAAAAAGATTGCAATGACTATTTGTGTACCAAAACAATTCACATATGATAAAGCTTTCTAGATGCTTTAGGTGCCTTTGAAAACTGTAGGTTGAAAAGTAATTTTTAAAAAGGGTTATTGTAAGGTGAACGGTAAAATTTGGGAAAACATACTATTCTGCTCCAACTTGATTCTTTCATTTATAGAAATGACAATTCAGATTTTGATATTTTATAGTATAATGTTTACACTTAAAAGCATTTTTACCAGTTTCATAGTTTTTATTAATGTAGCCACATAATGGAAACCACAGTCTAGCAAAGAAAGAACAAGATCAAATAGTTGGCAGCTGAAACTAGGCAAACCTAGAAGCAGAACTAATGTTCAGTATTTTCTTAGTGAGGCTAATTTACCTTTGAGATACTTCATGTAGCTGTACAGTAGATTTTTCATCACATTACTTTTTTTAAAGTAAGGCTGTTGTCCTTTTGAAAGGCTGTTTAAATGCTGTTTGTGTTCCTTGGCTGAACTACTCCATTATTCTTCGTGGGTACGCCCTTTCAGTTGATTGTCCCACCTGGTTTAATTGTTTCCTGAGACTTTAGGTAATGACACATCCCTTTGAGCTTCTGCTTCACTAATCTAAGAGCATTTTTGGATTTGCTAATTACAGAATTGTGAGAATTCAGGCTTGGATTCCGTGGGCAGTATCTTTATGCCTTTAAAAATATCTGGGTATTGATTTCCTGTGCTTGCTTTCGAGTTACTTCCCCTACTATCTGTGATCTGAATGAAGCCGAGTGAGATTTTTTTGGCTTTGATTCTGAATTGAATTTTCAAACACAACAGAACCTCCTGAAATGTTGTAGAAACGTGTTTGATTTTCAGATCAATCAAAATGCTTAAAAGGGCTTTATCTCCTCTTTCAGTCCTGCATGTTTCTCAGTTTTCTTGGAATTACACTATTCCTAGAATTTACTAAATAAAAACTGGCTTGCTTGCTTGCATGTTCTTAATGTCAGCAGCTTCAGTCCCACAACATCAAAAAAATCCTTCGTATTGCAAGTCTCCATTCCTCTGAAATACATTTACTTCCATGGGGAGGAGTGAGATGGCAAAGCCATGCATTTTTTCTCCCTCTCTTCAGGAGTTTGTAATTGTTCTTTCTTCACAGCCTCATTTTTTTGTTCTAACATCCCCAGGATGCATGCTAACATCCTGATAAGGTCTTTGCACTGCAGAAGGTGCTGGTTTCCAGGTCAGTAAACATGAAAGAGATTGTGATACAATTAATTTTATTATCTAAAAGGTGAAACTAAGCTGTTGCTGGTAATGGAAAGTCATAAAGTCACAGAACATGCACTGCTCTATTATTTCAGTTGAACAACATCATTATTCTGGGCTTTTAGACAGAAATTGTTGAAGGCGATGAGTAGTCATTACACTTCACATCCTACCAGATTTTCACTCAGGAACTCTCCTCCTTGAAGATGGGGCTAGAAAGGTGTGATCATAGAATACAGTTCAGTTCTTCATACCCTTAAGTCTCTTATATCAGACCAAACTACTCCGTGACAACTTACAATTTCTTTTAGACAAATGGCTGCTTAGGTGGATATTGTGCAAACCATAAAAAAGCACTCATAAAAGGGAAACAAAGACTTTTAAGGGGGCACAGTACTTTTCTTGGCATATTACAGTCAATTGTAGTTGATTCTCATGGTTTTATTCAATTTCTCATTTTGCCTTGCAAAGGATATTTTTCCTCCAAGAGAGGATGACCCATGAAATGGCTTTGCGTGACCTACCCTAGCCTAATCCCCACCACAATAATTTCAATACTTAATAAACTTATTCTTCCAAATAGTTTGAAGTGCTGCTTTATTGTTTTATAGTCTTGGATTACGACCTGGATATTCTTAATCTTAGAATCAAAACCATGCTTGGTAATGAGAGGAAATATCAGGATAAGCTTCATTAACTCTAGGCAAGCAGCGGAGAACACAAACATCCAGAAGCACGTCCAGTGAAACTCTCTCTTGCCTGCAGCTGGAGCTGAGAACTGGAAGGCTGTGTGTTTCTGGAGACAGTGAATGTATGACGAAGGAAAATAACAAAGTCACACCACACTTAATTTTAAACCACATAATTTTATGCCCCTTCTCTGGGGCATTACACAATTGTACTGTGGATTTTCACACCTGACTTGATTATCAGTGGGGAAGAGGGGAAGCTTAAAAAAGGGATTCTGTTTGATTTACTCTTTTTTATACTTTCCTGTCATCAGCTAAGTAACTAATACTCCTTAGCAGTATTTCCTCTAATACCAGAGTCACAATTTCCATTATTTAATTTCTCTCAATCTCAGCATGTATTTTCATTTGATGTTTTTCTGATATTTCTGCTCAATATTATGTTGGAAAGCTTGGAACCTGATTATGCAGTGAAACTTTGGGATGCTGAGATTAGGCTGAAGGTCCACAATGGTCATCAGTGGCACTGCAGTGGGGAGGGCAGCAGAGGCATACCAGTATGTACCACCTGTGAATCTGTGTTCTGTGCAGCCAAGCAGGAACTTGCTGGAATATTTTGAGGCAACAGTTCACATTCATTTCGTTTATACCAACAATGTAGTTTCTACTTCTCCATAATGCAATTGCCCATAATGGTTTGTTTACTATGAGGTTGCAAAGAGGCAACGCAAAGAGACCCAGTGGAAAATGGCTGTATGGGGATGACAAGCCTTTCCTGTGCAATCTTGCAATTCTCATCTGTGTTCAACTTCAAGGAATGTATCTCAATTATTTCCCATGTGATGCTTTTCCAAAGAATGTTTTCACTTTAGAAAGCTGCTGATCAAACTAACCAAAAGATAGAAATCAAGTTGTGCAAACGTTTCCTGTTACAGCTTCTTTTTTTCCCCAAAGTCTTTAATATTTGAAAACCTTGCTTTGAAAAGCTGAAAACCAATCAAACAAAAAGCTACAAAAAACCTTGGAACTTGGATTCTAAATACGTGGAAAATCTAATAATAAAATTAAGAGCTGTGTAAATCCCTAAATACCCTGTAATCATTACTTGATGACCAAAACTAAACCAGAATCTGGATATCTATGATACCTGTTACTGTCAAGACTACATTATTATGTTTCTACCTTGAAATTCTGTCAAGTGAGAAATGTGTTGTGTCTCAAACCACTCCTCCTTCTCGGCAGCATCCTTTATTAGAGAGATGATACAAATACAATTTGACTGATGAGCCAATCATCCTCTGGATCATCTTAACATAATGTTTTGTGAGTCAGCAAATCTAGGTATTTAGGCACCTGTTTGGCCCCTATCCTAGGTGTCCCCTGGGGAGGAGTAGAGACTAAATATGTGCAGAACTGACTGTCCATTTCCTATTGTGTTTAAAAAGAGATAACTGTGAGAGCCCATTTTCCACTCTGGTTTAAAATCCATTGGATTCAGTGGAATCACTCTGCATTATAATTGTCATCTTTGGGAGTAGAAAATGACCTTGTGTCCCTTTTCTTTCCACCACAAAGATCCTCTTTCCAGCTTTCCCATGTTAAGCAAGGGAGGTTTGGCATGTGCTACTGCTGCACATTTCCCTCTCAATTACCCGTTTCCTCTCCTCTGTGCATTTGTGGCATAACGTATCATGTTCTGAAACCTCACATACCTGAAACATTTGGAAGCACTGAGTTCTGGACACATCTGGTTATTAGATTCAAGATGGTTGCCCCTTCTGTGAATAAAACCCTCACACTACCATAGGAAATTCCACTAAGTTTTTCCCCTCTATGTTAAAATTTTGCCTCCAATATTTTACTGCTCCTTTTATTAACAAAGACATTTTTTAATAACCATGAAAAACACTGCAGAAGCTTAAATGAAATTGTGTTATTTTTAGAACAAGGCTGTAAAATCCTCTTCTTCGAGGAGAGAACATACATCCCTCACAGCTAAATTCAGTGGTAGAGTTTGCCATCCACTGTGGTGAATGCTCAGTGACAGGCTATGGCCTTTGGGGAACAGTTCTACAGATGAATAGAAATAATGTCTTTCTGTATACTTTTACTGTGAAAATTTGTGTGTGGCCATATGATCAGCAAACACCTTCTTGTAAAGTTATAGTGTGAAGAGCTTGAGAAACCTCGTTTGACATCAGCCTACTGATGTTTGACATTGAACTGGCACACAGAAGGACTCTTAGTACAAGCCTCATACTCTGTTCTAGCTTACAAATTAGTAGAACAGTGTCTTTAGAAATTTCTTGGCCCTCCTCTACTTCCTTAGAATAACATTTTTCCCATGCTAGCAGAGTGCAAATGAGAGACTGGCTGCTAACTCAAATGCTGAGTAGCCTTTCTAGATCTAGCAAACAAATGGAGAGTCATCAATTGTATGCCATTGAATTTTCTATGTTATTAGGCTTCTAACAAGAGGGGTTCTTTCTCCTTTGAATTTTAAACATCTTGTTATTTCCACTTTGAATAAAAAACTCCAATCATCTCACTAAAAGTAATTAGAAAATGATAACCCACTTATATATAATCTCTTCTAGTATTTTTTCTTCAGTTAACAAAAATGTACTTTTCTTTTTTAAAAATAAGGCAGATACTACCACTTACTATAAAAATTATTACCTTCTTTTTATATCTTGCTTTCTGAAGAAAATCTCCATTTATTTTATTAACTCATGTCATAAACTGGTGATACATAATAATTTGTAAGTGCTTTTATTTCTGGTAAATGGGTGAAGAACTAAGTTCTAGTTACAGCAATGGCAGCTTTTACTGACTACAAGCAAAAGGCTACAGATATGTCTGAATTACCATGGGTGATGCTGTGCCTGCCTATGACAAGTGGTGAATTTAGGGCTGAAAAAAGCTTAAGAATAGTGATAGAATGAGGAAAACAGTCCACAGAGGGAGATGGAAGAGCTGTACTAAAAGCTCTTATTAGTTGTTTATCTGTAGATTATTACATTAAAGAATTACCTGAGTTGCTGTCCTATCGAAAAGAATGGGAATATTTACATGGTTGGTGATATGCACACTATCAGTATCTTGCTGAATTAGTGTTCAACATATTTAGAAAAAGAAAGAAATTAGAATCACCCTGGAACTGTATTTACACTTGCTACCTTTTCTCAGGCATAATGCCAAACAGCTGCACTAACAAGAGACATTATCAGCCCTAATTGTCCTTCCCCTCCCCTCCTGCTGAAAGCGACCAATCTGCTGACCAAGCCAGGGTAGTGTTGCATTTAAAAGAGCATTGGTAAGTTTAAACAGTGGGTTTTTGCTAACTTGACTCTTTTAGACTGAAATTAATTAGGGAGCTAGCGAGCCTCCACCCCTTAGGCCAGCTGCTTCTGTGCTGTATGTGCGTTTGTACCCTGAAGCACAATATAAGTAATATATGTGGGTCAATAACAAACCAAAACTGAATTTGAAAAAGGATATATTTTGAATATTAATTGTAGTAACAACAAATACGAGTGTGTAGTGTAGTGGCCAAACAAAAAGATGCAGTCTATGAAATATATTTTTTGTTACACCCTGTGTAAAGTATCATATGGTAAGTAAAGTGAGCAAATGTGTTAACGAGGAGAAGTAGTAATTTCAGCCCCAACAGCTAGCAAAAAGGAAGGTTAAATCTTCTTTATTTATGCATAAAATATTATGCATTAAAAAAATCTCCGTTTATGCATAAAATTAGGCCCTTGATACCTTGCTTAAATGGCAAGACATTGAAAAAAACCAGCTGCAGACAGTTCTTGTATAACTTGGTATTTGTAACTAATATTAGGGCGTAAAGGAGCTTCTTCAGTTCCATAATGTGGAAGCTGGATTTTGAAAGCAGATGCATGTTTTTGAGAGGCCACTTCCTTTTCTGGTCATATAAAGGATTCTTTTCTGTCTTTCTTTCCAGTGAAGAGCCTGTTTCTCTCTCAGGTGCACTGGCAGATGGGGTGAGTGTGAAACCATTTTTTTTCCTTTTGCACTCAGCATTCACTGCAACATGCTGTGGCCCAAGGAGGGAATGGGTGACAAGTGGGACAGCTCAGTGCCAGAGTGGCCTCCCAGAGAACCTGGTGGCTGGGGTCTCTCATGTACTGTGCCAGGGCACGCACTTGTTCCTTTGTTGCTTTCACTGTGTTATAACTTAACCTTTGCTTTCTGGACCTGGGTCCGTTTGTGTCTTGAACGAATTCTTCCAGAAAAGATAAATCTTACCATAAAGATTGGGGAAATGTGCTTCAGAGGTCTGGGTTTAAAAGCTGGGATTCTTAAACTAGAGTGACGCTGGTACGTTCAAATCATGTGGGGCATTGCTCAGCACTCAGTGCTGCAAGACTTTGAGATGGCCGCGCTCCACTTTTACAAGCACCCAAATGTGTCCTCTTCTTAACTTGGGTGTGGTGTGCCTCCAGCAGTGTTCACAGCTGGGGAATTCACAGACTCTTACCAAGTAATGCAGGCAAGGATAGCTGTCAAAGGTGGAAAGCATAGCTGCTAATAGTTCACACAGAGTGGTGAGTTGCGGGAAACACCAGTATCCCAAACTTTCTCTCTTAGAACAAGATTGGGAAACTCCCATGCATCTGCCTGGAGCAGTGGCGCATGGCTTGGGGTGCGTGGTAGGAACACCCTTGTGCAACTATGGTGTGGAACAGTCTTTTGCCTGCAAAAATGCACTGTGCCTCCCAGCCATCCAAGGACTTGGCAATGCAGCTTAGCCACTGTCTTTGTCTCAGTAACAATTTAGTTAGTTATAGAAAATGGCAAGAGAAAGACTGGGATTGGTCAGTGCAGCCTAGCCACTGTCCTCGTCTCAGTAATAGTTTAATTACTTATTGGAAGTGTCATGAGAAAGACTGGGGTTCTTCCCCTCTGCTCAACCCAGTATTGCAGGATAGCTGTACTGCTGTCAGGGATGGGGGTCCACGGCCCCTGCAGGGGAGGACCATTGAATCCAAAGCACATTTTCCTGCATGAGAACAGTTGAAATTCCTAAAACTTTCAGTGGATGTCCCTGCTAAAGGCACTGAGATTCAGCAAGTGGCTTCTTCTAGAGTAGTACTTTATGGTGCTGAATCTCTCAGTAACACCAGTTGCACGTTTCTTGGGATTGAGTAACCTGGAGGAAATCAGTCCTCCTGCAAGATAAAATGTGTTCAGGACAGCCAAGTATGGGGAAGATTCAACTGCTTTATGTGATTTGAACCCCGGGAAACAGAATTACAATCTGTACTGCGTACACTAGATGGCAATGTAATACCTGCACAAAGAGGTTACCACCCAATTCAATAAAAAGTGCTTTCAGGTAGGCACTACCAGCTCTTTCATAGTAATAGCTTTACCTTAACTCTTTTACAGTGAGCAAATATTCTAACAAGAGGAAAAATATAGCACCAATTTAGATCAGTAGAGGACCACTGAATTTGATTCCTCCTTGTTCTCAGTTGTTTAATAATTTTCAGAACAGTGTATTTATTTGTCATATAGCTTAATAGTTATTTCAGAATGTAAACTCTGTTAGTACGTAGTTTGACCTCTGTTAGGTTTTGCATCTTCAATCCCTGTTTGACCCTAGCTCAAATAGCTTTGAAACATCCTTCCCGTATATTCCCTTTAGAATACTTTAGACGTTGCAGATGTTCCCTTTTCATTTCCTTTATTTTTTTCTGATGAGCAAAAGCCTGTGTAATAGCTTGGTAATGTTTCTGGGACACAAGGAAGCTCTGTTGGGTGTATATCTCAGGTTCACCTCTTTCTCAGGCTTTGCTGTGCCTTTCTGGATTTAGCCCAGGCACAGATAAGCCTCTGATAATATTGAACATACACTGTACTGTACTTTAGCTTTTCATATATTTAGGTGATTGCTTCATTCATCTAGAACCAGTGTTGAATGTTCAGTTAGGCCTTGTGCTGTACTGAGAAGCTTTTTCTCTAGTGTGTTGTTTTGTTTTTTATTACTATTTATTTGTTTTATATACTATTTAAATACAATTTAAGGGAGATCTGCTCTCCTGAGCTCATAGCAGAAATTCTAATTGATTCCTTTGTAGTGCTGCTGTCATTAAGAATCAAACAGGGAAATTGTTGTATTGCAGCTTTTGAATGATAACACAAAAAATTAATACTGTAATTATGATGTATTGAACTTTTAATCTGAATTTAAATTCAATTCATCCTCTTTGCAGCTAGCTTTGTTGTGCAATCAGAATTAAATGTTCCTTAGATAGTGAAGTTCTTGGTGTTGTTTTCAGTCAAGGAAAGATTAGTGGGACACTCCAGGTGGTGTTCTTCAGTATTTGTGGTGTCTATGTATGAGGAGCTGCTGCAACAGAAGGCAACAATCAGTAATCCCACATGTCCCTCAAGAATCCATCCTGTCAAATATCAGTCTACATCCCAAATAGCTGCTCAACTTTTTCTCAGATTTTCATTTTCTGTCCCAATTTATTCTTCTAGTATTTCTCCCACTAGACCAGTCTCTCTCTTTCTCTCTCTCTCTGCTTATTATTTCTGTTCTATCCACCCATCTGCTTTTTTTAGCTACCTTTTCCTTCCTCTTGTCTCACTGTATAGAACGTACAGGGAACAGGAACTTATACATTGGCTTAAAGGGAATTAACAGAAATACTTACTTTTTTTTTTTTTAAATCCTGTGATGGCTTTGGTTGGTATTACTATTTCGTTATACCTATGCTTTGACCTTGTCAGAAGTTCAATTGATTATTTGTTTTCTCAATAGGATATATGAATGTAGGCATACACTATAAAAATATAGGAATGTATAACACTGCATTTCATGCGTGCATGACTAATTGTTGTCATGTATTTATCCTGACTGTGCCTGTCATACCATCATAGAATCATGCCAGAGAATGGCTTGGGTTGGAAGGGACCTTAAAGATCATGTAGTTCCAACCACCTGCCATGTACAGGGACACCTTTCACTAGACCA
Organism: Atrichornis clamosus; assembly: GCA_013400975.1. Taxonomy (NCBI): domain Eukaryota; kingdom Metazoa; phylum Chordata; class Aves; order Passeriformes; family Menuridae; genus Atrichornis; species Atrichornis clamosus. Next base: position 125,865 of record WBMZ01003118.1, on the reverse strand, counting down.
GGTTGATTTAAACCACATCCTGCCTGGCCTTGAACACTTTCAAGGATGGGGCATCTTCCTTCTTGTCATCTAAGGTGATGAAAGCTCCTGTGCTCTGCTTCCTTCCTTAGCCTCTTCTCTAGCAAGGATCTGTTCTTGCAGTTGAGGTCAACAGTGGATCAATCCTTGAACACGGACCTCTATTACAAAGCAGAATGACTTTGTGTGGTGCTGCAGTATTGCTTGCCTCAGGGCTTTCTTTTAAGGTCAAGCAGAAAGTGAAAACTGAATTAATTCATTAATTTATGGAAAATGCCTTCCCTAACCTGGTAGAGTGGCCTTAGATAAAAGTCGGTTGAAAATTCTCCGTGAAATCCATTTAGTGTTTTTGATTGCTGAAGGGACCACAGGATAAATTCCTCCATTCACAATGCTGCACATACGATGGGGCATCTTGCATTGGAGATGTTTTATTATGGTCATATTGTCAGCAAGTTAAAAATACTAATTTTTAAAGCTTGTTATTTATATATTAAAAATATTTGTACTTTGACTGCAGCTGGATAGAGAATGTATTTTAGCAACTGTTATTTGATTTGTTTTGATTTGATGCTTTGATGCAAATACATTTGTTATTTTGGTTTTTGAGTGAGAGATTCCTTTGAGGTATAAAGTTAGCCCCCTTGGATAAAAGATGTCTTCATACCTACATATAGAGCAAGAGATTAATATATTAAAGGGATTAATTTTACACAATTAAGTCTTTCACACAAATGAAGAGCAGTCTTCTCTTGAGTGTAGAAAAGCAAGGCAACCTGTGCAAACTGATTGTTTCACTCTGTATTTTTGGGCTATAATCTTAAGGCATCAGAATATTCTATATCAGATAAATTTCCTTGCTTTATAAGCTACTGCACAGTTCCAGGTGTTGGAAAAGAGCAGAAGCCCTTCCATATGTTATTTTATTTCAACATACAAAGAATGTATATTAGGTAAGGAGTGAAAGGTCAGTGTAATTGGTTTAGCCTCAAGACATAAGTCTTCCATATAAGTAATTTTCACAGTTCTTACTAGCAAATTCTGCAAAGTGGCTTCCTTAAGCAAGAAGGGAAAAAAATTTGCTTCACTTGTAAACTGATCTGATTCCAGAAATACTGACTTCTTGAGATAAAAATGAAAACTTGTGTGTGTCCCTCTTTGATCACAAATTCCCAACATATATCAAAATTAAGAAGCATAAAATAAGTAATGGATAAATGAAATGCTAAAATAACTGATTTGCAGTGGAATGTCAGCCCATCTCTGTTGCAGTTAGAGAATCTCAGCCCATTAGTGCTTTGCAATTTCCTGCTGAAATTTTGTTGTCCTGTTGTTGCTATTTACAGTTTGTCATGTGAAATTTAACAAATCTGATGTGAATTGTCTCTTTCTTTGCTTTGTTGTAAATTAAATAGACTGTGGTGATGATTACAGTAGCATGTATTTGTTTTCTGTTTAGGTTGAATTTACACAACAAGTGTTAGGTTTGGTTGGTGATGCAGTTTCCTTCCCTTAAATTCCTTCCCCATAAAGGTTTTTACTTAATTTTGGAGTTCTGTTTCCTAAACTGAAAATAGTTGAAGAGAATTCTCACTGCAGATCTTTTGCATCGGGCTAGTTATAATGTTCAGACTGGACAGCTTTTCTGTCTGACTTTTTGTTTTCTAGGTTAAAATATATTAACTGTGGAGTGAGTTAAAAGCTAATCTTGATGAATTTAGCAAGAAATGCCACAGTACTTACGGTGCTCTGCAAAGCCCTTAAATTGAGCAGACACAGCAGCTGACTGATATTCCCAAAGAGAAAAGCCATATGACTGTCATCTTGAAAAGGAGATGTCCAAAAATCTAAGTAGTAGTAATTTTCACCTTCACATTTCCAGTTCTTTGGAAATGAATGTTTTGGAAAAAATCTTGCAACCTTTTGTTGATTAATAGTTTCTTTAAGTGTTTGCCTTGACGTCTTGTCTTATTCAGGGATCCTGCTTTGTGAATTAGCTCATCAAAAGCTATGGTATCTGGAAGCCAGACTTCCATTAAATGTGCCTGAGGATACCATGTGGGCTGTGAAGAAGTGTGGGGCTTTTTGAAACTTTTTCCAAAATGATTTTCCACAAAAACCCCACCTTGTTGAGCTGATGGCAATGATTATGTTCTCAAAATGAATGAGGCATTCAGGATTATCTTAAAAATCTTCATGAGAATCTTTGATCTTCATGCCTTAAACACTAGAGAGGATGAAACAAAAGAAAGAAAGAAACAAAAAAAGCACTGCCCATCAACACAGAGAAAGTGTTTGTTTTTCTTCAGTATGTAGCAGATATGTAGCTCTTTTTCTGAAGTAAAATATTTCTTTAATGTTTTTTATGTGTACTACACTGATACCTAAAAAAAGGAAAAGGTTTTTGAAAGTACATAATGCCTGTGTTGCCTGCTGAATTCCCTCTCTTGTCTCCACAAGCAATGGTTGTATTTATGCAGCAATTAAGCTAAACTGGCCTTGTTCTGAAGAGGCACAGTCAGCATGCTTGCTAATTCTTTCAGTGGAGGAAAATTAAAATGCAAAGAAAAAGGATTAGAGATGGTAAAAATAAACAATAAAATATTAAATGTTGATCAAGTTGTGATGTAGTATGGATGAATTAGGTGAAAAGAGTAATTTTTTCCTTTTTTGTTTGCTTTTTTTTTTTCCCCTCTCTCTTCTGGAAGAAGTTATATTTTGTGTCTGCTGATAGCTGAAACATCTGTAGGTTTATGAAAAGTTTGAGAAGAAGAGATAATTTGATAATTTGAGTATTTGTAAAGCTCTACTTAATTAAACTACTTTAAATCTGGTGAAGAAAGAGCAGTGAGTACTTCAAACATTTCTCATTGCATTTCAGTACTCTCTTCTGGTATCTTGTACAGATTCATTACAATAATTAGATGAAAAAGAAGCAGTAGCTATTGCAGCCAACTACTGTTGAGAAATGAAACAAACCTCTGGAGAAGAGGAAATAATGGAGGGCACCTGGGAAGGGAGCTCAGGTTTGAGAAGTTTCTGCGGGGTAGTAAGGCAGTGATATTGCAAACTCGAAGACAAGAAAAAAAAAAAAAGAAGAAAATGAGGGAATAAATTGGTGACGGATTATTGATGTGGGAAGGATAAAGGTTAGGAGAAATTTGGGAAAGGAAGAGCAGAGGTAGTGAGTTTAGGGTGGAGGAGGTTCTAGCTGAGGAGGGAAAATGAGCACAGCTTTTAAAGGCAGAGAAACAGCTTGGAAACTTACAGGAACAACAAATTCAAGATTAGGGGCAGGCACTGTAAGCACAGCTCTGATAAGATTATGAAGGGAGGGAGAAGCATCCTGGGCTCACTGAGCTGAGCGTTTCTGGCGAAACTGCCACGCCGGTTTGTGAAACAAAGCATGGTACAGCATCGAGGGTTTGGGGATGGGGAGGTGGCAGCTCCTCTCGCTCTTATCTCTGAAAACTGCAGTCACAATTTTAGCTAATAACTTCTGTGAAGGACAAGGCCACGTGCAGCAGACAAGCTCGGGAGGAAGCCAGGGTGACACAGCCCCCGCGTTAGCAGCGTGCAGAGCTGCCAACCTCAAGCAAACGGCATCTTCAGAGAGATCTTGTTTGCACTACACCTGGTTTCTGGTGCTGCTCGAGGCTGTATCCTACTGAACTTGAGTGGCGTAAGGCAAAAAGAAATGGAAAACCTCCAATCCAGAGTGCTGAGAGAGCATTTACAGGAAGTGGTTAATGGGAGTGCAAGGTCTGGTGATTAAAAAGCTTGCTGCAGCCTCATGTCTTTGATCTTACCACGGTGCTTGTCCCATCGATCATTCCAATTTATTGCCCTATCTATGCACATTTACTCTTTGTGGGACTATTTACACAATCCATCCTCATTAGATAATCAGGTGATTTACTCCCTGTCTACACAAAACCAGTTCACAGTGGGTGATCCCATTGATGTGCAAGTGGGTTTTATACAAATCAGTTGACACTGAAGTAAATTGCACTGCTATAAACTCGCAGGTCTATAGTGTGTGTGTGTGCAAATGTGGATTAAGGGATTGGCAGAATATCGATTACACTGATGCTAATCGCTGTACAGAACAAACCTTCAAATTAGAAAGAAACTTAGATAAGAAATATTCCAAGTACTATTTTGCAACATGGTGACCCAGATTAAAACATATCCTGAAGCAGATCTTTCCATTGTTTAAAAACATGAAAATCTAAATCTTTTTGAATTGGGAAAAAAAAAAAAAAAGGGGAAGGGGGGGAGGAAAAAAGCTAACAAAATTGGTTAACATTTGGAGTACTGGCTTTTCCCCCTCAACTTATAAAGAGGGTGAAAAATACCTAAAAATATATTCTTTATCTATAAAAGAATTATTTTGAGAAAATAATACAGTAATAACATATTTCCTACTGTCCTATATTTTACCTATAAAATAACTTGAATACAACTAACATACTTTTGAATGTCCTGAGATCTTAAACTAATATTCAATTTTAAGCACATTGATTACTGAAAAGAATCAGGTCCTGAGAGGGCTGTAAAGAAGAATTAGTGATAGAAATAAGATAAGGAAGGAGAAACTCCTCACAGAATAACACATGGTCACATCAGGGCACCTACAGTGAATTTTACCCCAGTCTGGACGTCAGGGAAGGAATAGCAGCTCTGGAAGTTAGTGAATGGTAATGGGGATTGCTGTGAAAGTAGTAGTATCTCTTTTCTGTCTCTGGTCTGCTTGTGCTGCTCAGAAGAAAATTTTCTTTTCTGCATTTGAGGGAGGTGCTTCCATACCTTGCTTTTACATCTACCTGCTGGAAATTGAAAAGAATCTCCCTACCTGGTTTTCAGTTTGTACGGATACTGCAATTTAAACCTTGGGCTCTGGTTCAAGTGTTTTAGAACTACTTTGCTACTTTTAAACTTGAGTCTTATCTTCGGAAGAAGACGCAATAATGATTAAAAATTAAGTATGGTACACTGAAAACAAGGTTGAAGTGCAATTTCTTTGACACATCAGTTCAGGTTACTTTACCAGACATCCCAGCAACCCCATTCTGAAGTGGGATTGGATTAAGCTGATTGATTCTGTATTTGGGAATTAATGATAAAGTTATAAAAATCAGTTCCAGTGGTACTACTATGAAATATTTTATGTCATTGCCTCTCTTAGGCAGTGTCCTAACTTATATAAGCACTGAGTGAGCTATAGACATTTAGTAGTTGTATTCTGAATTGTGTGTGTATAGCTAGATTTTGAATGAACATACAATATTTTGCTATTTACTTAGTACTGTAGTTGCTCAGGCTTCATTTTTCCCAAGCAAAATGCGGGAGGGCAAAAAAAATTACATCTTCTAAGCTACTGGGAGTAGAAGTCTGGCTTTCACAGAGCAGTCTCCGGTAGGAGAAAATAAATTTTCTGATAATGGCATTACACTTTGTTTCTGTAGACAGCAAATTCAAAGAACACTTAGAGTAAATATCGAGCCATACAATACGTCTCTTGGGATAGACATTAATTTGAATCCTGAATGATGTATCACTCTAATAAAGTCAAAGTCAGACGGCACTGAATAAAGGATGTCCTTCACCTGCTGCTTGGCTTGTCACACATTTTGGAGATGAAGTAGTGGATTACATTCACACAACTAATGAAAGGTCTTAACAAATGAGAGAATATGCTAAAGAGACAGGGCAGTAGGTCTTGCTTCAATAAGGAACCAACTGTTCCCAAAGTGCTTTTTTCTTTCCTTCCCCCCATGATTAATCCGTATTTGAGACTGTTGACCCGAGTGATCATTCCCAAATGATGGTATTTGCTTCCGCCCTGCTTAGTCACTATTATTCTAAAGCTGGTGCTCTGTGCTTTTCTAAGACAGTTCCACTTGTTCTGCTTGTATCAATAGGTGTTTTTAGAAGATACATCTTTAATTAAGCTCAAGAGGAGTTAAACTAAAAATTCCACAAAGAGTTTTAGCACAAGGAATGAAGAACTGCTAAAGTTTAAATGTTGAAACATTTTGGCAGAAATAATAAAGTATATTCATTACATTTGCTAGGAAGGGAGACTGGAATTCAACAAGCTGAACAATGGCAAAGATTTAACACTTGGGTATAAGAACATTTTAGAAATAAATGTATAGGGTGGTGATTTTCCAAATGGGGCTGGAAGTTAAATTAAAATCAGAGAAATCAGAACAAGATGCATGAAAAGGTATTGCATACCATTTTAGACTGGTGTTCTGTGATACACTGACATTTATTTTGGCAATATGAAAAGTAGCACTTTTATAAGTGAGTTCACACTGCCCTACTTATTTCAGCCACGGAGCTAACAATAACATAACGGGTGAAGAAAGATGAATATGATTGATTGGATAGAGTGCATGGATTAATAAGTGTCAGAGCAGAGAAAAAATGTGCAATGAAGAGAAATGGGGCATGGGAGGAGAAGGAAAACAGGTGTTGTGGCTTACTAGAAAGTTTATGGAATTTGGCACAGAGCATGATCCCATATTTAGTGAAGCTGATGGCAGAGCTCCCATTAACTTTAATCATGCAGAATCCAGACATTTCCCAGGGTATCCAGAAGAAAATAAGAAAGATTGCAGCGGGGCACAATAATAATGAAAATATGGGAACTTGGAGAACAGCAACACTGAACAATGCAAGCTTGTCAGGAGCCAGCCAACAGAAAATAGTGATTTATTAATAATAATCTTATTCTATCGTCTTGACCAAGTGAATACAACTACAAAGGTAGAACTGGTTTGACTCTTCTGTCATCTGCATCTACCTAAATAAATGTGCAAATGTTACCTCTTGTGAATTACCAAGGCTCAGAACAGTATGTTATTTGTTGGTTGACTGTGATGATTTAGAAAAACTGAGTTATTCTGTGTGGATACTTCTAGCAATGGTGAACGTGAGACAGTGGGCATTCCTCCTTAAGGAAGAATAGCTCATGGGGCAGATGTACAATCTTAATTTTGTATGTTAGCCTGTTTGTGTATCCCTAAATTTTGTTACTTCTCTTCCCTCTATAAATAGCCTTTAAAGATGAATGAAGGACAACTAAACTGGACTGGTGGGGTTCACTTCAAGACATGTGTTTTGAATGTTACCAGGAGAAATAATTCATATTTCCTGCTCAAACCACAGTTCTCTCAGTCTGTTCAAAGCCACCGTCAGCCTGTCTTAAAATGTTGGTTTTGCCCCTTATTGGGGAATGTGCCTTCGAGATCTTTTTAGCATCTGAGCTATGTCTGAGAGTACCTGGCTGTAAATAAGTTATACATATTGTGCAGAAGGGAGAAAAATCTCAAAAACAGATTGAAAAGAAACCAACCTGACCTGTACTTAAATTATCACTCTGTTTTTTTTCCTCAGTAGAAAAATCCAAGTCACAAAAAAAGTGGAAATAAAAAGTGTTCTGATTAAGAGGTTATGAAACAAGTTTCTTGATGATATCTTGAGATCTGGGACTGCTTAAAGGAAGGCTTTATGAATAGTGGAGAAAGTGGTGTGGTCTTTATTGTTATTATGTGGTATAATCACATTCAGTGGCATATACCCTTTTCTTTTGTAGATTGCATGATTCTGGATTCAGTGACCTATGATCATAAAAAGTCTTGGATTAGTTTACTTCTAAAATTCAATTCTCTGTAGTCACAGCACTATGAACTGTTTATAATTATTTTTGAGAAGTGCTTGGAAATAGGAAACAAGGATTTTTTACTGAATGGATTTTTAATTCTGAGCAGCAGTTCCCAGAGTTATTTTCATGGACTGTACCTAATAGTTTGGACCTAGAATAAGGACCTTATAATAAAAATAATCTGTGCCATAAGTAACTTTTTGTTCCATGTCAGATACCGGATGCTTGATGTGTGCAAAAGTACAACCAAGGAGAATTCAGCGCCATTGCTGAATGAACCACTGAGAGGGACTAACGCAGCGGACTTTCCTAACAGTTCGTTCAGGCAACACAACCTTCTGTCTCTGGCACCTGGCTTTGCTCTCCGTGAGAGCAGTCGGTGCCTGCCAGGCCTACTCGATAAATCCTGTTTCAGAATATATGTGGGAAGCACTTTCCTATGCAGCTCTGTTGCCGTCAGAGCCAAACACTGCAGTCCGGGATGGGGTCGGCAGCCCTGTCCTCCTCCTCCTTTATCGGGGAAATGGCAACTGGGCTTTTTCGACTGCCTGTCTTTGATTTGCAGGTCATGTGTCAGGCCAGAATATCTGTTATCTCTGTTAGTAGCTGGCATCTCCTCTGTCTAGTACAGCGGGCTCTCACCATCCTCCTGCCAGATGTGATGTGTTATCCCTGACTGATTGTAGTGCAGGTCCTCATTTCTGGTGGCTCTGGGAGGGACTTGGTGGCTGCAGCAGTCGTGGTAAGCAGCAGGTTCTGCTGAGATCCTCCATGACTAAAAGGTTCACGTGTAAATGCCATAAAAAGAATTTGAAGGTTGCAGTTCTGGCAACCTTGGCTTTTCAGTAGCATAAGATTATTTAATGTTAACTCTGATTCAATTTTTAGCTATCTTAAAACATGCAGTTTAGTAAAATGGCTTGAGCCAGCTTGAGGAGCAAGTACACTGCATCATAATTAATCATAATACAAGTGCACATATTTTCATTAATATGTGTTCAGGATCGATGATTATATATGCTTGTCTAATTACAATAATTACAATCCAGTTATTTCTCTGCATCTGAAAAACCAGTACCTTTTGGTTTAGGTATTGAAACTCAAAGTACCCAGTCATCATCACCTTTACAATGTGTTAATTGCATATACTTCTGTCTTGTTCTGTCCCTGGATTTTACATGCCCATCCACATATATTCTTTATGTCGTTCAATTGCCTAATATTAGAAACAGATTTTATAGGATGTTTTTCTGTAGGGAGATCATGGTATTTATGTAACCAAAGAGCAATGAACAGCAAAGGACAGAGGCAGTGTGCACATGCAGCTTGTTGAAGCTGTGTTTGCTAAGAAAATTGAGAGCCCTGGGAGTGGGAGGATCTGCTGGTAGCCAAGCAGGGCACTGAGTTTGTGAGAAAGTGGGCACTGGACCAGGACAATATCTTGCAGGATGAACCTGTTAACAGAGGTGATTAATTTTTACACTAATGAAAACCTTATTTGGTGTTTACTTATTCTGTTCATTTCTCAGCACTTTTTTCTGTTTACAATTCAATATGAACTACATATAATTTAGGTAGCTACATCCATCTTTAAATCTCCTTAAATGTTACTTTTCTGTCTGTGACATTTATTAAGCACGTGACTTCATTAATGCTGACAGAGACTTCAGATATCTGAGCGTATGCCAGTACTGACAAGAGACCGATTATGAACTTTGCTGGGATTTGAAGGAGCCCTAAATCACGGATCATAAAGGCACGTACATATTGTCAGTGTCTGGGATTGTGTCTGGATGCTTGATTACAAAGCTGACTGTCCCCAGCATATTCTATGGTCTAGTGCTGGGAAGCTCAGCATGATGAATAAGACAGTTGTAAAATTCTGCAATTCTGCTAAATCAAATCAAATATGGATTATGAGTTTAATTCCATGTTTCATTTTGACTGTGTTCAATTTAATTCTGTAAGGCTGTGGAACTTACCTTATGAAAATTTCTGTGATGAAATGTCATTAATCTGCAGCACCCAGGATAGGTATGTGAATATAGGTTCTAATTTAGTGTTGGGAGGAGAAGTCTTTTGAATGTAGTGGAGCCGTGACTTTCACAGGATTTTGAGTAACGCTTTAAAGTGTTTCATAGCTTTCTGAATAACTTCTTGACAAAACTGACAAGCAAGCTTCAGAAAGTTTGTTTCATTTGTAACTTCTAAAATGTCTCTTGGATATAGATGTCTAAAGGTATGAAACCAAAGTAGTTTTCTCGCTTTCTCTGTAGCAAATAAAAAGGTTAAACACTGATAGGCCACTCACTTAAAAGTGGCTCAGTTAAGGTACTTCTGACTTACAGCGTGTAAGTAACTTGGGACAAGGTACTATCTTCCCTTGTTCAGGAACACCATGGAAAATGTGCTGATGGCAGGTGTAACAGACCGCTGCTTGGAAAGTGCTGCTCCAACACTTTGTCTTGTCTCTACTGCTCCATTTCGAAGTAAAGGTGCTGTTTCTTCTCTGCCTGCCTCAGGCCTTATTTCGCTGATCATAGTTGAAAAATGGCATCCAATAACCTAAAATGACATTAAAGGGTGATACCTGTGGCTCTGAAGTGGCAGTAATTGTACCCTGTATTCAAGATTTATGGCAGGGCAAACTTGCTCATCAACTTTGATTTCGCGGGACTAATTAAATCTTTGGTATGATTATATATAATCCAAAACCATTTTTGCTTTATTCTACTTGCAATGCCTCATTCCATCCTGCTGTAAGGATAAACACGTAACATGTACATTCAGGGCATTATTAACAATATTGCAGGTAGTTCTGTATGCAAATAGCAGTGTTCGTATAAATGTGGGTCCCTGTGTGTTGTTATTACATTTACCTCTGAGCTACTTTTCTTCTGCTGTACAACTAATCTACTAGCAAATGATAGGTTTACAAACATGTCTCTTTTTAGAATTATGATTCCTAAAGTCTTCAGATTTCGGATCTTTTATGCTAGGAGAAGCCAGTATTACAGAAAATGCAGTCTTCGAGGGAGTGAAATAAGTCAGGCAAAAGCAGAAGGGAGAAAGTAATATTATTCTAATCTCAGTATTAAGTACATAAAGAACCAATCCATGGAAACTGAATGATTTGCCCCAATGTAATCCAAATTTTTTTGTAGTAAAGCCAAGGAGATGATTTTGATTCCCCTAGTGCTTAACCCCACCCTTCCTTCACAATATCCTTTATTTTAAAACAATCCCTGAATCCTGTTCATATCAAGTGAGACAAAAGAAAATTTTGTCTCTTGACATGGACATGCTATTATTTTGCAAAAAATGTCAAAAGGTTCTGTAGTATAAATCCTGCAATACCTGATAGTTTATTGATGTGTTCCTTGTCCCCAGGGTCTTTCACGCAGAGATTAAGGGGTTTTTTTCATTCTTCTTTTACCTACATGTAGAATGTTATCTATATGTTAAAATTTTCAATCTGCTTATTCATTATTGGCAAGGGAAACAAATTTTGAATCTTCGTCTGGCACATCTCCATCCCTAAATCTGCCGCAGGTAGCTGTTCTAACATTTCCTTTTTTCTCCAGAGTAGGCAAAATCACTCTTTGTCCTCTACAGAGCAGATCTGTGCACAGGGAAATCTCATCTGAGCCCCAGTACAACTTGACTCCTGTGGGTTTCAGTACTTTATTCTGGCCATCTGTGTCTTACTGCTTCAGCAAGTTTCCTCTTAGTATTGTCATTAAGCATTTTCTGCATGCAGACTTTGCACTTGGAAATGAGCAATGTTGTGTTAATCTGATTCTAGTGAATCAGCTAGACTGTGTAAATTTGCAGGGACATGTTATTTGGACCAGAATACATATTTCCTTCCTCCCCCTCGTATTTCCTATTTTTCTTTCTTTTTTTCCCCTCTTCCTACTAGTCTTACAGTCACTCTCTGTTCAGATATCTGTCCTACTGTATGTTACTGGTTACTTTGCTCAGAAAAGAAACCCTGACTTCCTCAGGAATTTATTTATTCCTCAGGAATCTTTATTACTGAAAATTTTTCTTCAGCCCTTCTTGATTAGAAGGCACGATCCAAAGACATTTAGGCAAGAGGAAGGGTTCGCAAAGCAGTTCAATTTTAGTTGTTGATCTTAGATTCCTGTCACCTGCTGAATATTACATACATAATATCCAGGGGTGTAAGAATATAAATATGCCTTTGAAGAAGGTAAGCAAGCTTCTTTTTTAGAGACTTTTCTACTGCCATTCTGCAAAGCTGTACTGTTTGCCTTACTAGACATCTTTAAAATAAAACACAAAAGAAACACAAACCAAAATAAAAACCAGCAATACATTTTCTATTAAAAAAAAAAAAAAAAAAAAAAGCAAGGTTTCATCTTTCTTAATAACAGTAACGATCAGATGTCTGTTAGTGGTGGGATGCCTATTTCATTACAGCAATTACCTATTCTTCACAGCAAACAGATGCTTCCTACCATAAAACACTAAACATCTAAACAGATGATGTAAAATGAGCAGATATGGCAGTTGGGAAACACAAAGAAACTTCTTGAGCTGCAGTAAAATTGGGGGAAGATGAAAGTGGGTAGTTCAGTAAAGAAAAGTGAGAGCTTCTGCATAGACCGAAGTATCACCTGGGTCAGATTGACAACAGCAACTGAGAACAGAGGGCTTTTGGACACAGGACTTCTATGTTTGCAGTGTTACAGGGATGTGGAAATTGCTCCAAGTGCATAATACTTCCCACTTCTGGAAAGCAAATGTTCCATCTTCTTTATATTATACAACACGTTTTCCTCTGTTTGTTGGCTTTGAGTTCCACAGAGTGGGCCTTAACAATTCAGGAACCATAAATCCATCTCTTCTTGAGCTCGTGAAGCCTGGTCCAAGGAAAAACACCATAGTGAATGTGTTGATACTTTTATCCCCCCTTAGCTCTGAAGCACACCGTGCTTTGCAAAATGACGGCAGAAACGCAGAACAGGCGTGAGGGGGCCTGCTGCCGCTGCTGTAAGGACAAGGACTCACCACAGTGATGGCGGAGACAGTGGCTGTCATACAGCCCTGCTGTCACGTGGGTGTTTCCAGCAGCTGGCTGGGCTGCCAGCTGTAGTTTTTAATCTTTTTATCAACAGTACAGTTCCAGAAGCTCGTTTTGTTGTTGCTTACAGAAAAAAAATTTGTTCTGATCTCTTGCCTTTTCTTGTCTTACTGACAGCTTTCCACTGCTCAGTTGCATGGTTAGGTTAGTAGGCTGCACAGTTTTTAGTAGTTTGTGGACATGAGTTAATTCAAGTTAAATGTTCACTCTGATTTTTTTGGTTGAATGTGATGCACAGATACTGCTTATTTTTTGTTACCTTTTTCATAGTTGGTAGTGACAGAGACCCCTGTGGCAGGAAGCAAGCAATTTTTAGCCTTATTTAATATCTGCATCATGTAAAAGGCTACATAGCCCTACTGAATAGAAATAACTTGCTTAACAAAAATAAAGGGAAAGAAATTGCATTACGGGAAGACTGTTCATAATGACCTACATGAGATTTGCACAGCAGTGATTTAATCTGACCAAGACTGTCCCTATTAAAAAAAGAAAAATCCTCTCAGATGAGTGGAAGAATTCTCTCTGATCCCACTACATGTTGGATGAGGGAATTTGTAGATGAAATTTCTTTATAAAGTTGTACCTTCAGCCTTCTTTGAATCTCCCAGAATAGGAATTGAATTTAATTCTTTTAAAATTATCTTTCATGTCATATGAATTAGTGTATTTTTTTTCCTCTGAGGATGAATGCAAGTGTCAGAAAAACTAAATTTGCCATAATGGGTGCTCCACAGCAGCTGAAAGTCCTTGGGTGAAGGACTCCAACTGCTGGCTTGTGCTGTGGTCTGGCACCTGTGAGCCAAGTGTGGTGAGAGCCTTGGATAATGAGAGAGGTTGATGAATGTAGGATAGCTTGAGAATTTTTTTTTTTCATAACAGCACAGCAGTTCTGAAAATATACAAATGCATTTTAAATGTTTGTCTCAGGTTGTCAGATTTATTATTCTTTTAGGTTATTGCAGATGGTAAATTCTTTTTAATCTTACTTTTTAATGCTCTGTATATTTGTTTATAAATTCCTTAACTTTAGGATCATCTGTATTTTGTTTTCCCGTGTATTATTAAAGTTACATCAGATTTGCTTTCAGAATATCATTATGTGCAGCAGTGCCACCAGATTAAAGAGAGTATTATGAACTACCCATACATTTAGTTCTCAGTCCTGTGCCAGTCTGTGAGCTGGCTGAGTGGATCTGATTAGCAGCACAGTTGTTTTCTACAATATGCAGATGATTAAGGCCTATAATTAACTAATGATTTTTACAGCAATTTGACAAAATCTTTTAACTCTCATTATCTACTCCCGACAGAAACCTTTCTGTAGCTTCACAGAAATTTCCACTCCTGACTCCTCCAAACCTCAGCTATGAAACAGCCTTGAATTTACAAAGGAACTTAGCATTCCTCTTTCTAATGGTGGAGGTGGCTGTGCAAACTTCACAGCTTAGCATGGAGTATGAGGGGAAGTACAAACTTTAAGAGCCACTAGGTCAAAGAAGAGCTTTTTGCAGCTATCTTCCAAGTGCTGCCAGCAGCAGTGGCAGCCAGCCATCCTCTGCAAAAGGTAAAGATATAAACATGGCTTTTGAGGGCAGAACAACCTGTCATTTCTGAAGTAACTGTGAATGTTACATCTCCTTTAAGTGACAACCTGAAACAATAATAGTGTTTAGGGAAACAATGCCCCGTTAAGAGCAAGTGATGCTGGAATAAGAGGACCGTAGCCGTCCTTGACTTTCTGGCAGCCTGGGAGCCGGTGAGGAAGTGCAGATGGAGCCAGTCTGCATCGGCCTCTTCACACTCACTTTTTTTCTTTCCGAACAGCAGGAAAATATTGAACAGTGCCAAGGTCCAAATGAGTCACTCTGCATACAATAGGAAAAATCACAGAGCACTGAAGACCACCTTAGATGCGAGTTCAAAAGAAAAATGTGTATACATATCTTGCATGTATTGCTGATCTTCTTCCTTTAAATCCCCACTATGAATTTTCCAGGAAAACATGTGACAAACAACAAAGAAAAAGTTCTATGCTTTATATTCTATTCCACAATGGAAGAAGAGAATGTTGGAAAATAATCAGGGTGATGTTTAAAAAAATGGGGGGACATCTCAAAAAAGTGGATTTAGAGACCTATCAGTCACCTGTTGAAACCAGTGGCAAATGTCCAAGTGGCTTCAGAGAGAGAAAGAGTCAGCATTGAGAAAACAGACTACAGACATATTTTTTAGCTTATTCTGGCCCCCCTCCCTTTTAAATGACTGAAAATGTAAACCACGTTTAGTGCAAATGGTCTTCACAGATAATATGAAAGGCATACAGTGGTGTTGCAACTACTTTGACAATACCAGAAGCTACAATAACCTGCCCTCCCCCCATCCCCAAAAACAAAGTTGATATGAAGAATGAGTTTCAGGCACTAGAAGTAAACAAGAAAGCTTGTATCCTCAGTTAGAGGAAAGGCTTGGAAGAAAAGCTGGCTATGAAAGGATAGTATAAAGGGCAAGAAAACTGCAGTTAAAATCAAAGACCATCTGTGAGAATGGAAAAGACCTGAAGATCAAATTTCTTGGGGCAAATAAAACCTTTGACATCAAAGGAGAAGTGCTGATTGATTTCAGTGGCTTTGAATTCAGGCTTTTAATTGGATTGAAATTATTATGCCAGAACATTTATAGGAGCAAAGGTCTAAAACTAGGTTTAAGTGCGCTGGTGACCTACTATGTGTGAGGAAGTTATGGTGGAGTCAACAAATCAGGAGATGGTTGTATTTATCCTGCATGTTGAATTATATTTTATATTTTGGTCTTCAGACTGTTTTGTCACACCTTTGTACTCCCTCAGCATTGACTGAAAAGATGTTCATCGTTCATAACAGTTGGGCAAAAATTGAATTCCATCTGTTTCTTCCATAGTAAGTAAGTGGAATGAAGGTCTTAACAAAGAACTCCCCCTTGCTAAACACCACATCAGTGCTATTTGTGGTTTTATGTCTGAAATTCTTGCTTAATGTATTTGTGCAAAGAAAAACTGCTTTCCTATGCAGAAGTCCATATGATCAGACAGCAGTGACAGCTGATCCTCCAATCTGGTTAAAAAACGCACAGCCATTTCTGCTGTGTAACAGCTTTTGGATTTTTTGCTGGTACATCAAGGCAGTTTTAGTAGGATAAGAATTTTGTACGGAAAATTGTATGAATGAGAATTCCAGGTCTCTCTAACGAGCACCTTAATTGTGACACATTCATCCAGAAATCTCTATAGGTTTATTAAAATGTTTCTCATTCTTTCATAAATTAGACTCCTTAAGGTTTTTCTAGCCAACTTTTTTTTATTATTTTATTTTACATTGGGTTTACTGCTGATCTGCAAGACAAGTAAAAAATAATGTCTTTTGCAAGGACCTAAATGTTAGTATTTGGATGTTGAAACCCATCTGTCATTAGAAACTCTATCTAGTATAATAGTCAGTTCTATTACTTAGATATAGACAGAAAATAAACCCAGAGAAACTGTAGTCATAGGCATTGAATCCCAGCAGCTCTAGTGACCCCGAGGCTAGGGGAGAAGTAGATCTGGGGTGTATCAGAGTAAAGACATAGGCAATTGGTATTGATTATTGTACTGAAATATTTTTGTGTGTCTGATATAACTGAGGAGAATGTGAGCTGAAACTTAAATGATATTGCATTTCAACCACCTTACATCTGCTTACTCTCTTAAGTTATTAAAGCTTATTGCCTTAGTTATGAAGAAATTGGCACAAATGCACTGACAGTTTGTTCTGAGTGATACTAGAAATGGATATACAGTCCATAGGTATCTGAAAGCAAGTATTGGCAGCCCCTGTTGCCACAGAACCCACCAGTGCAGTTCTTGTATCCCAATCATTCCCTAATCATTGCCAGAGACACACAGCTATCTCTAGAGCAAATAATTAACTCTGCTTCTAGATGAGATATTTGTGATTACAACAGATAAAACAGAAACTTGAGCTGAAAACAGTTGTTCCTGACTAAAGGAACTAAAAGGTGGAGTCCAAGTGCTCTGCACTGTGCTGTTTTATTCTTTTCCTGAGAAAATAATGGATTGGAAACTATCACGTATTAATAGTTTTCATTATATTTCCTTTCCATGTCCCTCTTATATGTCCTTTCTGTCTGGTTAATGACTTCACGTACAATTACAATCTAAAAGTGCAGGTCACCATGTTCAAAATGTTACACCCGTTTCTGGCAACATCCTCATAAATAGCCTGGAGCATATGCTTCCTGTATCATCCCCCTCTCTTAGGGACAGAGGCTGTTTTACTGCTGATAACAAATCAGCTCCTTGGTGAGTCATGGGAATTAAAAGCCAATACGACCTGAAACATTCTATCTCACCCAGTCTTACCACTTGATTCTGTGTCCTTACTCAGGACTTCCTAGAATGGTGTGGTCATCACCTTTGGCATGAGCAAAGTCTGCAATGCCCTTGGGTAAAATGAGTTTACTTTTTGGAACAGAATTTTATTTTCTACATTAGTAGTTTTCACTGATTCCATGGAAACTACTTGCAGGACCTTGTCTATTTTTCACTTGCATTTATGGGCAATTTGCCGTTCAGCATTGGAATTATTTTTGCATTCAAATGTTGTATCTCTGACTGTATTAAAAAAAAAATCTTTAACAAAATGGCTTGTAAAAGTCAGAGAGGTGGTAAAAAAGAGACTCTTCTCAAGATTTAGCTCCTCTGCTACAGTCTACTCCTTGGATAAATTGCTCTGGAGATCAAGAATAATGAAGGAAAATGCTGTATTTAGAACATTTGAGGCTCATGGAACATGAAAGGCTCATTGGCTGAACCAGCAAATGCTTTTTCAGAGAGATTTCATCTGTGTCAGTTCTGCACAGTGTGTTTTGTGGATCCTTCACAGCAGAAACTGGGTCTTATAACAGAAATTTCTTTCAATTTTTGGCAGAATCTCTCACATTCAGGGCAATCCTTTAAAGCCACCTCTGTTACAACTACAGCTTAATGATGCAAACCAAACGACATTTCAGCCTAAAGCCTATTGCAGGTCTGTTTTTCACCTAGAAAGCTGTGTTGTTTAAAATTATGCTCCACTTGCAAAACAACAGCTGTAAGTTTGATCTTGAAAAGATACAAAAGAAAAAAGATCCTAAGAAAAGTATAATCAGAAATAATAATAATTCTGTGCTTGAAAACCTCCTAAAAGTGCCTCCCTCTTTAGAGTCAACCTAGATACCTAGTTTGAGAACCTACTCTATCACTAACTATGGTTTTCAAGTAGAACTGGTGCAATATCCCTGCATTTCTCAATCACTTTAATTGGATGATCAGCCCTACCTTCTGAAATCCAAGGATTATTTCATAGCATGTTGGCAGAATGGTTTCCATTTCCAACTCAATAGAAACATATATATGCATTTTAAAGCAAAATGGACTGAAAAGCATAATTTCAGTGAAGGCAGTGTTTGAGGGGTCTGTGACTAGCTGTACTGGAATTGCTTATAGTCCCCATTTTTGGTAGCTGATTTGTCTGGTTTTTTCTCCCATTCTCACAAGCACATCTGGGTAGTTGTCTGCATACTATAGATTTGTTAAAGTATGTATTACAAAGTCCAAATGAAATAGGTGGAATCTGAAGTTGTGTAGCTTTTACACCAAAAATGTCAGGTCATCAGTAAATTTGTTGTATCTAAGAAAATATCTGTGCCTGAGAGGCAAAGCCACTCTTTGCCATATCTTTCCATATCTTTTGGATTTGATATGATTTTAAAATGTCTGTGGAATGAAAAAAACCAAAACAAAACAACCCAGGAAACTTAGCACTGAAGTGTAATGCAAGTTGTTGATAATTACAGACTTTTTGATTCTTCTGCAGATAAAAACATTTGTCCTTACAGAATGAAAACCAACTTAGGTTCAATTAATCACATTCTCAGTGTTTTACCGATTAATTAAAAGACCTCACCGGGTCCGGTGGCACAATAAAAGTAGCACATCTAGGACTGACTTTCTGAGCGGGATATGCTAACATCAGGGTTATTTTCTACCTTTCTCTAATAGCGATCCTATGTGCTGCAGAAAGTTGTCTTTTGATAAAAAGCTCAGTAAGGATGGCCTTTAAAGAAGCCAGGATGATTCTTTTTCCCTCACACAAGAGACTCAGCCTCCCCTTCTCTGCCTCTCCCAACTCAAAGCAGGCACTCCTGCCCTTGATGTTAAAGGGTACTACTTCACAAAGTCACTATCTCACTTGATACTATCATTGCTGGTTTCCTGGGGATTATAGGAAACATCACATATATTTCTTCGTAGTATATTTTCCCATTGTCTTCTTTGTCCTACAGGGTTTTTTTTATTCTTTTCCAACAAGAAAGATGTTTTCCCCACACTGGTGCCTCTGGCGCAGGGAATAATAAAGCCCTGGAGCGCCCTCACTTCACTCAATTTAAAAGTAAGCGTTAAAGAAACAAAAATAATCGGCAGGATTTCTGCAATACATTAATGAGACTATTTATTTATTTATTTAATGTCAATTTAAATACCTTTTTCCATAACCTGCTGTGGGAGGGATTTGAAGCCCTACCTCAGCAGTTATTGAGGTACCCTGTGGGACAATGCAACCTTTTTCTTCCCACTGTATGGAGAGGAAGAAGAGTGGAGAGGTCTGGTTGTTCCTTGTTCGTAGGCTGTCAGACCAGCGGGGTGAAGCAGGCAGGAGGCGCTGGCAGGGCCCAAGGTTCAGTCGTGGTAGGAGGAATCCGGGGCGTGGCTGCTGGGGTGAAATAGGTTCTTTGGAGCAACCCTGCAGCTTCGCAGGAACTAAGGAGGGTAGATAGGAAGCGTACTGGTAGTTGCCATTCCGTCTGATCCTGGAAGAGTTTAACTGTGTAAGTTAGTTCAAGCTTTTCACAAGATGCCTGAGCATTCAGCTCCTCAACATGTCAGGACCAGAATTGGGAAAAAAAGGGATTGAAAAATTATTCCTCATGACTGCCCAATCTCTGTATTTGTACAACTCTGGCACTTCATAAATAGCAAGCTATGTCCTCATAACAGTTTAAGAAACTATAAGCATTCATGATAATGTTTTCTAATTTAATGTGATGATTAGTTGTTGCTTTGTGGTTTTTGTTGGCTTTTTTTCTTTTAAAAAATAGAACAGACATTCATTTGTTAAAATCTTGATGGAAGCAGAGAACTATTTCTGCTTATGTCCTTTGGGAAATTGGCCCATCAGTTTTCAGCTCCTATAAAAGGGGATAGAAGAGTTCCCAAAGACTAGACTCGAGCAGATTGTGGAGGTCCATCTCATCCTACTTAATGCAGTTCAGATGTAGGAGTTTCCACCTACTCTAAAAGATGATTAGCTTCTAGTGATTTTCCATCACTAGCATAATTTTTAATGCTGTGCAACGTCTGTCTGCAGTCAAATGGTTCTGGTGAAGAAACTGACACAGATCGTATATCACAGAGTATGTGTGCAGTAGAAATTTGTTTCTGTCTTTCTGTCTTGACCTCCCTCCTGCAGAATTAAATTTTCAGACACACCCAAGTTTACACTGATCCTTAAAAAACCCAAGCAATTATGTTTAAAGGAACACAGAAAAGTTCTATTTTTATCCAACTCTTTGTCACAGACTGTGGGGGTAATAAGCTTTGAGGAATTGTGGTGTGAGTCATTCCAGTAAGATTTGTAATCATAGTCTGCGTATCTTGTTAGTTAATTTGGAGTACAGGAACAAAGTTTCATCAAAAGTTTCTAGCAGCAAAATGATTTGTCTCCCTTAGGTACCCAGCTCAGGAGAATCTGAAATTGGAGAGAGTATAAAGTGCATCTGGACAGCCCTCAAACATTTGTTTGCCTCAGTATGCTTACTGCATAAAGTCACCACAGTTTTTATTATCTTAAATTGATTGCAAAATGTTGACATTGTAGAGTCTTGAGATTTCTTCACAATATGCTAGTTTACAAAATTTTGATGTAATTTAATCTCCAATTTATCAGGATATGCCTGTAGTATCTTTGGTTTTGGATCAAACATATCCTTTCGAAGGGAATCTTCTGGTAATCCTCTCCTTTCATTGCATTTTGGTTTGTATTTGGGAGTATATGTTAGACTGTGCTAATGGGCCAGTGTAAGCACCCCAAAACCCACATAGTATCCGTGGCAGGTCCTCTGGATAGATATGCTGTGTGCATGAATCAGGTGTTCACAAAACTGGGCACAAACCCTGGGGCACTCTTCTGTTCTCTGTAATGACGGTGGGTTTAGTCTGGCCTGCTGGTGCACATCTCCTAATGCACTTAACCATTTCCTTTGTGCAAGGATGGAAGAATGAGGTGTCAAGCTTTGAGCAAGCCAGGGCTGTGCAGCGTACAGTGTGCTCTTCCCAAACTGTGCTGGTGCTCTGTGTTCAAGTGGCATGGTGACTGCTGCCATGGAAACTGCTTCCACCATGACCAGTGTCCTAACTCCTCTGTATTATCAGCAAGCTATTCCACTTTCAGAATATCCAATCACCAATTTGCCTTAATGAGTCGGACAGCGCGAGAAAGTTGCTAAACGAACTTCTGTTGGTAAATGTGAATGATTTTTTTTTTCCCCATTGTACATTAAAATAATTTCACTGTTTCTATCTTCTTTTAAATCTCCATTACATTCAGTTTTGCAAGTAGTCTCCCAAGTACTGTGTTAACATCCATCTGAAAAGCTGCTGGCAGTACCCCTGAATACTTCCCCCCCAGCTCCCCTGTGAGTCCTCAGTGTTGAATTTGGACACTGAAGGTGGCACAGATGGAAAATAAAGGGAGAATGTGTATATGTAAGAATTGATAAAATGAGCATTGCCAAAGTCCTCTGCAGAATGCCAAAATGGAGAAGCTTGGTAGAAACGAGGACTGAGGGGTTCCTTTTAGTTTTTCTCCTTTGTGATACTCCAGTTCATATCACTCTGAGACCACTGTGTAACCACTGAGTAATTCAGGACCAGGGGAACTGCCTGAGTGACCAGTCACTCCACTGGCTTGCTCTGTGACCTTTTATTGTTTTACTTCTGTCTGATACTGTTCTTCCCTCCCTAGATTTTGTTTAAAAATAAACTTTTTGTAAAGGATTTCTGAACTGTAGCTAACATTTGCAAGGGATTTTGCTTCTCACAAAACAGCCATGTAACAGCACCATGACATGACACTTATTACTTGGCTTTATGCATTTATTATTTTTCTGCAAATAGCTTTTTGGCTCAACCAAAAGGAGTGCTGGGTGAAAAAATTCAGAGTCAGCAACTTCATATCCTCTGTATTGCTTTATTTACTTCTTTCTTGAAAAATCTCACTAGTGTTCTTAATTTTACTGGGTACTTGCTGATCAGTTTTCTCATCACAGCAAGACAAATTGTTCTCTTCAGACATTATTTGCACATTTGTTGGTGGCAGGGGAGGAACCATACTGGTTTATCAGATTGGCAGATGTGATCTAGGACAGCTTCAGTTTAACTTCATAATCTCTATTTTCCAATTATTGTTTTATATTTTCTTAACTGACCTTTTAAAGACCTGCCTTTCCACACAGTTTGGATTCTGTCTTGTCTTGTTTATTTATAGAATAAGTAAAACTAAGAGGAAAAGAATCTGTCATAAGACTCTGGTCGGTGCTGCTGTATCAAGGAGTGAGGATGGTACAGTGCCATCCTCAGAGAGGGTGCTGTAACCCATTGCCTCTGGGATACAGAGACACAGAGACACTCTGCAAAAGTCATCGAATGATCTTCAGAATATCAACAGCATTAAAGATCTGCCAAGAGAGGACTGTTGGACTGTGCAAAACAAAACACTGTTTCAGGACTAATGGAAATTTCCACGAAACATGCGGGATGTGAAAAAAACCCCCCACACCCACCCCACCCTTAAAAACATTGCAGGTTGTAAGCTAAATGTGTTAGAAGTGTTTTGTTGATATATAGGGATCACAGAAATTTAAGGAAGCTTTCCACAGAAAGTGCGTAAGATGATGCCACAATATCTGATGCCTGAAATACAGAAAAGAGTTTAACATTCTATTGCCTATCATGTTTTAAGTGTAAATTGGACACCGTCCTTCATTTCAGATAAGGATTTCCTTTATTTAAAAGACAGCTGCAGCAAATAAAAAATTAAGAACAAATACAGGGCTTGGTTCTCCCGTAGAAAAGGTTTCTTAAACCAATAATCGTCCTTTGCTTAATGAGAAGCTAAGCAGAATATTTCTGTCAGCTCTGCTGGTGTAAGGGATTCAGAAGCAGTGTGTGGCCAAGGAACATAAGGAAGAATGACCTTGGTATCTTTAAATGTTTCTTTGTTTTTCTTCTCTGTTTTGGTGACACTGTGCTAATTTGGGGAATGTCTCTTATTGTGATCCAAATCATAAATAATGTACTAGCCAAAGCTGCAAAACAGAAATTAAATACTTTTGAAGTTGTTCAAATTATTTTAAATACAGTTTGGAACATTTTTCTTAGTAGTTTTACCCTAAAGAATAAATCTTGTATATGATTAAATTGAAGAGACATTTTAAATCCAGATTTGATAACACTGTTTGTTCTACTTACTCTCATCTGTCTTTGTCTTTGGTTGGGTTTTTTTTGTTTGTTTTGGGTTTGTTGGGGTTATTTTATGCTTCTTTTTCATGCTGATAGGGTTTTTTTTCTGTTTTCCTCTTCTATCTTACATATTTATTCCTCTTTCCCAATATTCTTTCTTTTCTTAATTTCATATTACCTGGAAATTCCTAAAATGTAACTATTATAGTTGTTCTACCTTTTAAACTCTCTTTTAAAATTATTTATTGTTATGTGTAACTATGTAGAACATACAGAATTATGCCCATATATCTAACTCTGATTTCTGTGAAAAATGAAATAATTTCTTTTTGACATGCTCTAACAGAACAAGACAAGTTAATTGTCATCATGTAAGGGGTTCAAGAAGAGGATTTGCTAATACTTTCAGTTTGCCTAGCAGAAAAACTGAGGATATTTTTTTTGGCAACAGGGATGTTGGATATTACTCCAGAAGGATCTCTTCTCTCTTGTGACCAGTGACAGAGGACTGAGGAAATGGCATGAAGCTGTGTCAGGAGAGGTTTAGGTTCGATATCGGGAGAAGTTTTTCATGCAGAGGGTGTTTGAGCACTGGAACAGGTTCCCCAGGGAAGTGGTCACAGCACGAGCCTGACAGAGTTCAAGCAGTGTTTGGACAATACTCTCAGGCACATGTTGTGACTCTTGGGGTGTCCTGTGCAGGGCCAGGAGTAGGCTTGATGATCCTGGTGGGTCCCTTCCAACTCAGCATATTCTATGAAAATGATAAAGCTAGTGTCTACCTTTAAATGGACTGAAAAAGAGTTATTATCAATGAGTCAGCTTTGCTTCAATGCATGGAAAAGTACTGGAACTAAAAATAAAGCAAAGTATTTGTAAGTACTTTGCAAAAGGAGAGTAACAAAAGAAGGTAAGATATAGTCAACACAGACTTGATAAAAATACATTAAATCTAATTAATTTCCACCCAGGACTGGCTAATACCCCTTGTCAGTAGAGAAAAGGTGTTAAATATTGTTACAGTAGAGCCCTAGATATTTTCATAAGCAAAGGGAATACAGTCTAGACACAAGATGAATCATTAGAAGATGAATTCAGGCTCAAAGACTGTACTCAGCAATTTTCTGCAGTCCTATTTAACTCTTTTAATTAGCTAGCTGGATAGTAGGTTAGAGAGTGTTCTTATTATCTTTGTAGGCGGCATCCGCCTGGGAGAGTCAGCAAGCACTTTCAGGCAGGGGCTGGACTTTGAGATAAGCATTGGTTTGGGGAGGATCCTGGCATTGCCCTTGGGGGCAGTGGTCAGTGAGGTGGTGGTCAGTGAGTCAGCAGCCGAAATTATCAGAACCTGTGAAACTGGGAAATCACTGATGAATCTACAGGAGACTAGAAGGAAGCATGCTAAGTCTACAAATAAGTAGAATGTTTCCACTAAAGCTGGATAAAACAAGAAGAAATTAATTAACTGTACCATGAAAGATTTCTATTAGATTTTAGCAAAATGTGATGGCTAATCATAAGGTTAAATAAGTATTGGGGTAGATTCTTGGAAAAGGCTTTTATTGCTAAGGGCCTAAACAGTGAAGTTAGAGAAGTACTTGCCAGGAACATCTGACATGCAGTTTGATCCTGCTTGGTGGAGGTAGAGAGCTTAATGAATGACCTTTTTGTTTCCCTTCCAGCTTTGTGTTTTAAGATGTAATGATAAGAGAAAAAGATTCCAGAGCAAAAAGATAGCTTTGTATTTCACTCAGTGGAGAATGTTCTGAAGAGGTGAAAAATCACATTTTGAAAGTAGGCATATATGAAGTTTGTTTGACAAGATGTAAGTAAATTTAAAGATGGGCCCAGGCAACCTTTAGAAGACCTCTATCTCCTTTTCTCTAATATGCTAGCAATTAGGGTGACTCTTCTTCTCCATAATGCCATAGTATTGTTTGATTTATGGACTGGCTGATGTTTTACAAAGATATTTCCCCCCCCCCCCCCTTCATAAAAACAGCTCCCTTGGAGGCTTTTGATTAACATGGAACAAAGAAATACTATTTCACTTGTGAGGATATTTTTGTGGTACTAGAAATATTCTTAAGAGTGTGAACTTTATGGGGAGTGTTTAGCAACATAGATTCCACCTATTTTCCCACATTTGCTTTGTAATTTGAAGTCTGAGTTTTAAAAAAATTCAAGCATTTCCACTCAATGTTTTCCCTAGTAAAAGCCTATTAAAACCATATTTCTGAACCAAAAATTACAGTATGACCAAAACAGTTGGAATGTTCTCACTAAGGCGTATCTGCAATACTTGATAGTTATTGGCATTTTAGATTTATGAAGGGCCAGCTGTGAGACATTCACAAAACAAAACTTTTGATTTATTTATTAGTGATAATAAGCAGAAGTCTGCATTGAAAAACAAAATGCACAATCTGACAAGCTGAGGAAATGGGTAGATTCCTTGTGCCAAACATGGGATTGTGTATTTGCATAATGAATTCATTTGCTCATAAGTGGTCAGAAAAATTCCCATCCTCCATCTACAAAATATTTCTTGCTTTGATTTTTAAAAAAAATTTGCATGATGAATAAACATGAGAAAATTGTGTTTAAGCATATATCAGAAATTAGTTTTGTTAGTTGCTAATAATCTGCTGTTGAAGAGCCATCAACTTACCCGTGTGATCTTTAACTTTGAAAAATATATTATTTTTCTTTTTTCAGATATGCGTGGCTAATTATTATATAATTGTTTGCAGAACTACCAGGGGAACTACTGAAATTCATTCTGTTTTTCAAGACAGCTTGCCAGCTCATGCACAGATATTGACATCCAACCAGGTTTCCACTCATAAGGAGTTTCCTTTCTATTTATTGCCAGCATTTAGTTCTACCAGACATCTTCCTGACTCCACCTTCAGATTTATCTAAAAATCTAGCAATAACTATGATTTTAATAAATCATAGTTTCACTTTATTTTTTAATACATTTTGGGTTGGGATGAAAGGTTGTAGCATTTGATAATGTAATAGTCAATTTCTGTGCATGGAAAGACATTATTCCTGGCAGTGTGATAAAGCAAATAGTTTATTAAATATGTCTAAGTCCATACTTTTAGGGAGGAGCCTCTTCTAAGACCAAAGTACTCACAGGTTTCTGGTTTCTGCACTGCCACTGGCTGATGTTGACATAGTTTGTATAATCAGATTTATCTAAGTGTTCTTTTTTTTATTGAAGGCAAAGATATGTCTGATCTAGTGCAATTCTACCAAAGTGCCAGGGGCCCAAATCTCATATTATTGAGTGTAAAAATTAGATTCCATTGTTTGACTGTAGTTTAAATTCTGAGGCAAAATATTAAAAAAATCATCAGCGTGTTTGCATTCCATAGATTATATGAATAATAGAACTGAGTTATATATTCAAAATATCTTGTTTATTAGAGCATGCTGTTTAAAATTGTGATATCGCAGAATAATAATATCAATGGATGTGCAACCATTTAAGATGGCAAATTTGGTGATTAATAAAAATTGCTGTAGACTTGCAGTGGGATTTTAAACAGTACTATTTTCTGCAGCAATTTATTCCAAACAGTAGTAGGTCTGTTTCCTTACCATGGCTGTTCAATGATATTCTCTCATTCCTTTGTTACTCTTCAGGTCTAACTTTAGATTCAAGAGTAGCAGCCATGGTGATACTGCTTGCGTTAGTGACATGGCTCCCTTCGATGTCAGTAAATCCATACCCCATTATCCTTATATTTCTGTTTCAGGTCCCATGAGTATGAATGATATTGTATAGGTGGTAATCTCACATAGGTGTATGCTTGTTAATTATGGA
This sequence comes from Atrichornis clamosus, assembly GCA_013400975.1. Lineage (NCBI taxonomy): Eukaryota > Metazoa > Chordata > Aves > Passeriformes > Menuridae > Atrichornis > Atrichornis clamosus. The sequence continues at coordinate 98,627 of WBMZ01003118.1, read as the reverse complement.
AATGTAAACTTAGAGTATAAAATCAGCTTAGAGTATTAAATTTTATAAAATAAAAAAGTACCTATTTGAAGAAAGTAAGTTAGAACTACAGTCTACAGACCCTTTTTTCAAAATTGATAATCTAATACGGCATTCTACATTTGAAACTGCAACATCAGTAAAAGAGTGAACCAGTGCTCATTCTGAGTCATGTCCAAAACCATTTCAGTGTACAAAATGTACCTGTTGAGATCAGTGACCTTTGGCTCCCACTCTGCCTCTTGCCTGTAGGGGTTGCAATATGTAAAATAGATGAATATATATTTGATGGGCCATCAGGTTAGAAAAATGTCACTCTGCATAGTTATAAACCAGCTGTCACTTATGTGGTCTGTAAGTCTCTAAAACCCTCATGGAGGTGGCAGAGCTTTCCTTTCTGAGTTTCAGCAAAATGCTTAAATTGGATAAAGCTGTAGAATATTGTCTGACAGTTTTGAAGCCCATTTAAAAATCTGTGTATGAATTTTTTTATTGATTTCCATGACAACAGTCAAGGCTGTTTACTGTAACATGGACAGAAAAGTCAAATTTTATTTAAAAATGAAAGCTGACTCTTCAATAAAACAAAGTAAAGAAGTAAATTCAACTCTATAGGATACATTTAGTACGAACTCCTGAAAGGTAAATAAACAGAACAGGCATAGACATCTAGTTTTGACCGGTCTTCAAAATCTGATATCCCTGTTGTTTGGGGAAAAAGTACCAGGAATACTTTGGTGAAAATCATGTTCCTATTTCAGGCTTAATTTTTAATGTCTCTCTTGCATGCTATGTCCTTAATGTAAAGTGCTGAACATGCTTTCTTTTGTCTACCAAACCTCTGAACTTCTTGTTTAACTTTAATGACGAACAAATCAAGATGTCATTTCTGATAGGACTGAGAATTTCCTGACAGCTCATTTGTCTGTCAATAACAAAATCTGATCTTCCTAATACGGGCCAAATTCTGCACTAGTGATCACATAAAAAGTGTGTGATAGTGCTGGCTTTTCAAAGACATAATTATGATCAAAATGCTGATGGATATTTATTATAATAAGTTTTATTTTCTGAAGCAATATTAATAGTTGCATGAATCAGAGTTATTTCTTTAAAGAAGGATCTAGTCTACTTCAACCTCCCTTGAGATTTTGGGAGGTTAGACATGCCTATCTCTTGCTATTTTTCTTCCTTCTCTGTCTTGGAAAAAACTGATCTCAAACAGGTCTGTACTGTTTCTATGCTGGAAGAAAAAAAATATATGGGGGAACAGGGAACATCTTGAGCTATTTGGAAACCTACCTTTGTAGACTCACTTCATTCTGGATGAGGAATAGCTTGGTGCTAACTATTTGCTTGGATATTATGGTAATCTACTATGGGATAAAATACAGATACAAATTATCACCTTATATATACTAAAAATATAATTCAAAAATTTTGTTCAGGCAGTGAAAAAACTGTCTGAAAAATGAAAAGAACCCCCCACCATTACAATCTACTTAGTGACAGATCAAACCAAGAAGATGTCTCACGAGGTCTAATTCTTTCCTAGATGCTTTCTGGGTGTTTGGGGTTGGAATTCTCTCTTATTCTGTGACTGTCTTCCACAGGAGTATCCAACTAACTGTGAAGTGCACTTGCTTTTATAGCCAGATTCTTTCTTGGAGCCTTCCAGGGATCTCATTCAGATCCAGATTTTCCTTCCTATTTATGTCTAAATTTTTGGAGGAAGGTTTTGATACATCTCCAATGAAATTGCTAGGAGTCTGTCCTTCCTGTGTAGTAAAAGTCATGTCTGCAGACCCTTCTTCATGCTCTGTATTTGACTAGCTTGCAGATGACTCTGTGACTGGAAGGAAGGCCTGATCTTCTTGTCAGTGTCTGAAGGTATCCTGTCTTTCAAGGAAACGCTGATGTGAGAGACTTGGGTTGGTTACTGGAATAATTCAGACAGGGCTTTCACTTTGCTGTCATCTCACTTGTGGTTACAGCTTTTTGTCTGGATGTGTTTCAAAATAAATCCACAAAATAGTTCAGGTTAGCTCCTCAAGGTGTTATTATTCAACAGCATAATGTGTTTATAAGGTGTGTACGTACGTTCGGTGCAAGGGGCCTCCACCCTCTGAAACTTGTAGTCGGAAACCTATGAATTGTAAAAAATACTGTATTTATACATCTAGATGAGATTAGTGTGTGCACCCACAACTGAGCCTAAACATATCAGCAATTAAACACTGCAGTATCATAATGTGTATGAAGCAACCACAGCTAAAATCTATATTGGAGAAAGAAAATATTATTTAAAAATATTCTTTCCAAGTATATTCTAACAGTGATTACCTCTGTGCTGTAAATCTAAGAATATACAAGAGACCACATATCAAATAAATATGAATAAAATCCAAATAATATTAGGTTCTCATTAATTTGGTTTTTTTTCTGTTTGTTTTTGAGTATCAATGGACCTTTGATCCAGATACATAAATACAAAAAAGCATGAAATCAATATGCTGATAAGAAACCCCTGATTAAATTTCTTTCAGAGCCTGGATGAACTTTCTGCATTGCTTTGGTGTGGTTGAGGGTTTTTTTGTTGATTTTTCTTTTTTTCCTGGTGCACCCACATAGTTCTGTCTAGCTTCCAAATCTTGTGCAGTCTCAGAATAGCATCAAATCAATACACATCCGATACTCTTGCTTTTGGCTTAACAGAAGAGAGCTAATGGTGCTGACAGTCTTTGAAAAGCTTTCCAGTTGGCCCAATATGGAATAAATTATCCTGAAAAAGAAGTAGAACTCTTTTCCAGCTATGCTATTATTGTAGTACATTCCATCAACAGTACCTTTAAGTGTTTAATAATACATTACAGCATTACAGGCTAATGGGGGACACTACCTTTATTACAGAAAAACTGGTACATACTTTGTATCTCCTCTTTTTTCTAAGAAAATTACTCCTCAAAGCAGGAACTGTGAGTTTTCTATTGCAGCTTCAAACATTGAGTCTTTAAGAAAGAAAGAAATTTAATGTAAAATGCCTGTGTAATTTCCTTAGGAACCAGTTTAGGAAGAAAAAGGAGCATAGCATTAGTTTCCATTTTCTAAACATAGGTGCTAACTGTGACTGTTTCAAGAGGGTTCTTGAGCATGTGCCTCACTTTACTTCTGTAAATCTGTCAATGCTAATAGGACTGCTTATGTATTAGCATGACACACACAGGTGCTAAGGGATGTTCTTTTGCTACAAAAGGAGAAAAAAAATCTAATCTCATGTGTCTCATTTCTTCTTTCCTGTTCTGTTTCTTTTTTGCAAATGTTCTTGCCTTTTTATCCTCCTCACAGATTTGACTTCTCATCTTCTGCTGTTCTGGTACTTATCTATCCATTTACTTGTGCAGACAGGTCGTAATACACATTTTGGTGATCAGAGGTATTAGATGCAATATTAGCTTGGGCAATATCTATTACCTCGTTATTGTCCCCAACCCTCCTTTGTTGATACCTCTTCAGCAGTGCCAACACAATTGTTTGTAAAGTTGCGTAGTTAAACACCCTGGGGTGAAGAAAATCTCTTAGGTGTTATTTAATAAATTCTGTTCTCAGGTTACTCATCTGGTTCATAATGCAGGCTCAGAAGTGGCTGGTTGGTAAAACTGAGTTGCAGTTAACTGTGATTAACCACTGTACAGCAGTGGAAATAAATGGGCAGTCATGGAAAGGGTCAGGGCTATTATAGGGCCATGCTTAAGATAGGACCTCTGACAGTGCTTCATATCTCAGAATAAGGCCTGAGGGCCACACAGCCTGATTTCCATATGAGAAGTTGAAAAGTCTGTGGGAGTGATGTATCTGGGGACAGCTTGACTCTTCCATTTAGGAGGAAACTGTCTGTGCAGCGGTCAAAATTCAAAAGGTTGTGTCTACTGATGATCATAAATGGTTTTAAAATAACATTACATTCATAGAAATGCAGGCTATAAACAACTGAACTTTGCTTATTTATAATATCTTTAAACTTTTGCCTATAAATAGTTGAGATGAGTGCTGTACTTACAAAACACTTTTTGAGATTCCATGTGAAATCAAGCCTTGATATTGTCATTCCAAGCTACAGAATTGCGTTGAAAAATCTGGGGGGCAGTCAGAGATACTGTAGATCTCATACAAGAGTGGCACTATCATCTTATGTAACTATTTAAACATGCAGATTTTGTTCCTGCTCTTTATGTACTTTTTCTCTGAAGGTGTGGTGAGTCCATCAGAGTGTGCCTGATGGAATTCACCTGAAGCTTTTCCTAGTAATACTGTCTGCACTGGAGTAAGATGGAAATTTCTTAAGTCTAACTTTTTAAAGTGAAACTCCTCAGGAAGTTATATTAAAAAAATATAAAAAGGAATTGTTCCTGTTATGAATCAGAGACTTTTCCCACCAAAATTAATGATAAGTTTTCAATAGAAGAGGAATTTTACTATTTGTATGTTATCAACAAAACAATTATTTTCAAACTTTTATTTAGTTTGGATGTTTAGAAAGGAAAACAAACAGTCACTGGATTAAGTATTTATTCTGGCCAATTTTCAGCTAACATCATTCCATATATTTTTCTAAATAAGAAAAAGATTTTTGTAGATATTGTGTTTTGTGTTTTTAAATACTCTTGGCAGGAAGGTTAGGCGTAGAAAAGACATTCTATATGGAGCTATTTGCTCTCAGATTTTACCATTTGTTCTCAAGAGCTAGGTACACAGATTGGGAGTTCAAAAGAATAGAAGGAAATAAACTAGAAACCCCAACAAATACACAACAAAAATGCCCTAACAAGATGTTTGTGGGATTGCAAATCAGATGACTGATTGCCATCAGCACAGGGCTTATTGTTCTTTGTCAGTTAGTGGATGGAAAACATTTAATTTCCACTTACCTAACATCGCTTTACTTTTGGTTTGCAACCAGACCATGGTTATGCTCAACAAGATTAAAATTCACCTGAATAATTACACCCTATTAGCAAGGCTAAAAGGGCAATGAGAAACAGAGGTAGTTGGAGAAATAAAAAACATCAGTGGTGTTTTAGTATCCAGAAGGGATGGGAAACGGCAATAATTTTACAGAGAAATTTGACTATAGTGAGGAAGATGAAGACTATATTCCTTCCCTTTTCCCTTTTCTGGGGTGAATTTTTCCCCAGATGCCTTTTTTTTTCATTTTAGGAAATTCTGGTTTGTTACACAAATCTCCACAGAAATTTTGAATACCTTATATCAGCTAATTTTATTTCAAAGATATTACCCTGTGTGGTATTATTTACTAGTATATGCCATACTCCTACATTGCACATAACTGGAACACTTAAGACCTCTGGCCAAAATAAGTCAGTAATTTTCCTAAGGTCAGACATGAAAACCTTGATTCTTTGGTATTTTGGTGAAAGGGACTTTCTACAGCCTTGAGAGTTTTTGACTGATTTGCCCCTTCTTGCCTATGAAACCGAAGTCTGGGAGTAATACTGAATTAGGGATGAATGAATGCGATGAGTGATGTGAGTAGAAGAAGAAGACAGGCCATGGATAGTGTAGAGGTGTTTTTCTGTGATTCCAATTGCTATGCTTATACATTATTATCACATAAATAAACACATTTGTCCAGAGTTCGCTTTGATTCTGTGTCAGTGTTGGAGTTTATTGTCTGTAGATTAGTGACCCAAATAACTATGAACACAGCAGGTTCCCAAAGGTGCCCAGTCCATTTGCCATGCAGAAAAGGTAGCCTCTCTAATGAACAAGCTCTAATTATCCAAGTGTTAGGGAAACAAGATTGCTAACTGAGATGCATAGAGGTCCAAAGAATAGAAGATTTTAACTCTGTGATGAATCAATTTTAAAATTACCATATTTGAGATATTCAAGTATGGAATGAAATTTTGTCCAGTCTTGGATTTATGAAGAGTTCTGTTTCTACACAGTTTATCTGCATAAAGAAGAACATAATTTAACTTCAATAAGCTAGCTATTTCTCAATTAAAAATTATATCATTTTCCCCACACCATTACTAATTTCTTCCATTGTTCTGAAATTTCCAAATATTAGCTTTTTCTTATAGGTGATAATATTAAGGGCACATAATACTTACGTAGTGTTGCTTTTTATTTATGCATTCTACGGTTTCACTAGTTCAGGATTATTTCATTTTTTCTTACTGACGGCAAATGCAGTCATTTATTATTTACTTGAAATTGTAGTTTACAGCAAGGATATGTGAAATTGAAAAGATTGACATCTGAGGGAAGATTAGCTGTACCTGTTTGACTCTCAGCCTGGAAATTACTAGAGCTGTTTATAATTTGTTGAAATTATTGGGAAAATTTCTGCTCAACATTTTTTCTTATAATTTTCTTGAAAAACCCAAACCAAACAAAACAAACTACTTTTGACTGGCAACAAAAAAATAATAATGAATGAAAAGTAGGAAAAGGAAAGGAAATATAGAAGGAGAGCTGGAAGCAAAGAGCTGGAAATGCTGGAACAGAAGCAGTCTCTGAATATTCTTGTGAAATTCTCTCAGTTACAGCTCTCCACCCGGATATTTCACAGAAATGTGATCACATTGTATTTGCTAAGACATATGCTTGCGATTTTCCCTCATCCTTTTTATCTGCTTAACTGTTGATAGGAAGTACAACCTCTGTACTGGGTGCTAAAGTGAAGTAGCAGATCTAGCTGATGTTTAGTTTGGTGCTGATGGCTGCCTTCCATTTCCCCTAATGAGAGTTCTCACTGCTCTGATAAATGGTAGTTGTTGCCAATGGACCTTTTCCTTCTCTTTCTTCAGCACTGTAATCCAGCTATTGAGTACAGGGAATATAGTTGATCGCCCAAGGTTAAAGCAAGGACATTTTTCTCTTGCTGGAAAGCTGACAGTGAGCAGAATAACTGCTGAATATCTGCCTGAAGAAAAGGACTTACTCAAAATGCTCTCATTAAAAGGTCTCTTCATTCCACTTGACATTCATGCACCTACTGGTGGTAGTTATTGTATAGCTCTAAATCCAAGGCAATCATTCTAAAGCAAATTAACTCAGAATTTTCCTGACATTTTTGGCATTGCTTTAAGGCATGTGATTGCCTTTACTAGCAACTATTAGACACCATTTTGTTTGGAAAGAAGGTATTTGTTTTAGATGTGTACAGTCAAGTCTCTTCTCTATGACTGGTGCGTCACCTTAAAGACAAATCTGAAATTAATGCTGTTGAAATCAATCTGAAATTTGATTTTTCTCCTATCATCTAATCTGTGCTCAGCTTGAGGATCTTGTCATGAAAGGTCAAACTTCAATATACCAGAAATTCAGTTTAACACTGAATAGCTACACTATTACATACAGAACTCTAATTCAAACTTCAGTACTTCAAGACACTGATGTATATCTTGTGAGTTGTAAGAAAGTCTGTAAAAATAATTGTTTAAATAGGAAAGAAAATTAAAGGATCACCTAATATTTGTTCAATATTATTTCAGTCAGTGAATTTCTGGATCCTAAGCACTTGCTATAGGTATGATGTATTGTCAATCTTAAAGAGTTTTGTCAAAAAAGTGGTAAATATCCTTTAAATGTCAGAGCAATCAAGAGTTAATGGAAATATTCCAGCTGATTCCTCACAGAGCTGAAAGTAAAAGTAGCCTCTCTTTGTGCCACTAGTTCAACTACACCCTGCTGCTGGCCAGCTTAATGTAAATTTGAGCTTCACTGATCTGCAGTCAGAACTTTCTGCTGAAGGTGAAGAGAGCCAAGAAAGCTCAACTTTCCAACATTGTCATAAAGTTTTCCCGCATCAGACATATGGAAGCAAGTTGCTTTAAAATCGTTAGTTCTGTTAACGACCTTCCTGTTAGTTTTTTGGTCTAAGATCTTAAAACATCTGCCAGAGCCCAACCACAAACGTTCACAATCTCACATGACATTTTTCAGTTCTTTTAATAAAAATACCAAAATGAAATAACATTTTTCCTTAACTCTACTGCTGTCGTATGCAGAAAGCAGGTGAAAAGTTAATGCAAAAAGGGAAAAGCAAAAATGTAAAGACAAGATTGTTAGTGTGGGATTCAAGAGCCTCTCTGTAGTGAAAAAAGGTATTAATATGGAAACAAGGCCAGAAAATACGGGTTTTTTTGCAGTGTGCTAATCAACTTTTGCCTGCTCTTCCAGTGGCTTAGCATGAGGTTGGTTTAAAGATTAACATCCATATCAAATTAAGATTTGACCCAGAAAGTATGCTTGAACTGATGTCTGTGGTATTTGTTTGCTAGTGCGAGACCTGAATTCAATCCCAAGTGACACAAAAGTTGTAAAGTCACTCCTAAAAATGGAGTATTTGAAAGCTAATTCACAAATTTAGGAAGTAAATCAAAATAGCAGGCCAGTATAGTTTTCTGTGTGATTGTATTATTCTCAGAATACACCTTGCTGAAGTTGAGGGATGACGCAGGTGATGATGGAAGACTGGCTGTTACCTTTACATTAAACAATAAATGTTTCGTTTACAGATTGGATTCTAGCCTTATAGGACTTCAGATTCTTGCCAGAGGGTAAAACACTAACCTATGTGTCTCACACAGAACTGACATTTAAGCATAATTTTAAATCAAAGCTGATGGTTCAAAAATCTCTCAATAATGTTCTGTGTAGAGATTGTGTTATCAACAGGCTTTCTACCAGCAAAGTATTTTTTTTTCTCTTGCTCTTGAGATTATTTGGGACTGCCTCTGCATCAGGGATATATTTCCCTAAATATCAGTTCAATTTCTGTTAAGAATTAAAAAGTTGTTAAGTATCTTTATCCTCCAGTTTCAGGGAACAGTGGGCTAAGCACTTACAATTGTTATGCATGTATGATGCTGTTGGATCATACTCAGGTTTCCTTCTAATTTTAAGTAGTAAATCAGAAAAATGTTACACAGTACAACCCTTACAATTAAAAAGGACTTCTTTTGTATCTCATTATCATAATTCTTGGCTGAGTTCTTAAAAGACAATACAGATTAAGTCAGAGAAATTTAGAGTGAACTCCTGTGTCAGAGGAGCTGTATGTGACTGTGCAGTAGCATGCTCTATTTTGCCCCGTGGCTATCTGTCTCCACTTAAATTACCTGCCGGCAAATTCATGAAGTTCACATTTGTTACCATGAAAATGTGAATAAATCTTAGGCATTGCTTCATATCCATCACTTGCTTGAGGCTCAGAAAGCACATCACATTGCCACATGCCACTTTTCCTGACCTTGTATCCTGGAGAACTGAACACCTTAATGGCTAAGTATGAATGATGCATAGCAAGAACAAGTTGGTCGATCAAGAATTTGAAAATAAAATTGTTGTGGACAGTGAATCATCTTCATTTAGTACCATAGGTGCTGATTTTCTGTAAACCAGCTGTTGCCAGTTGTACATGATCAAAGATTTCTGAGCAATGCTAATGGAGTTAAGTGTATAGCAAAATGACTAGGTATACTGTATTTTAGAAATGCAATTTAAAAAAAAATCCTTAGGTCATGACAGAGGCATAAAATACTAGTGAGTCTGACTGCTGACAGTGAATTGTGACCCATGTACAGATCTGGCCTTAGATGTGGGTAACTAGCTTAAAACTTGAATTACAATTTTAGAATTTAAAAGCTCATTAGATGAATCCTGTCTCCTAGGGAAATAATGAGAAAGCCTTACTATTATAATCACAAGAGAGCTTTTAGCATTTAAATGCAGAATCATCAAGGACAAAATTTACAGAGTAAATCGGCTGTTATCTACCTCTAAGAGAAGAACTCTTTCCTCCAGTGGGTACTGATGCCCAGTGATCTCTCTCTGGGTTAGTAAAGCCAGATGATCTTGCCTGCTCTCCACCCTTGTGCTGACACATAAAACGGGTATAGCTAGAAGCCAAAAGAAAGTCTCATGCAGTAATAAAAAGCCTAGCAAGGTCCTGGACCTGGTTTATCCCCCCGTCTTGTGGGGTGCACAGATTCCCCTCAGTTGCACTGTGCTGGCCTAGCCCATCCACACCCATTCCTTGTCCTTTTCCCGAAGTGTGGCTGTGCTACTGTCAGGCTCCACCTGCTCATGAATGACCTGTACCTGTCTGTCAGCAGAGGCACCGGTGCTGAGTTTATGTGGAACCACCGCGGCCACCCCTGCGCTGGTGGGGTGGGTGTGCCAGGGCTGGCAGAGCACCTGGGGACTCCACACAGCAAACCTCTAAAGGAGAAGCTTTATCGAAAGAACATGTAGAAGTGATTATGGTTTTAGCTATTTCTCCCTGCAGCCTTCTTAAAAATTTAAACGCTTAGTATGAAATAGTGTTGCTGTTATATATATCTTCTCAACAGGATTAATTATTATAGGATCACAGAATCGTTTAGGTTGGAAAAGACCACTAACATGATTGAGTCAAACAGTTAATTGATGTGAAGTGTAAATTTTGTGCATTACATTCTCATTGCTAGTAATAGTAAACATATTAGGTGTATGTAATTACAGACTTTCCTTGCAGAAACAGCAAGTACATTCAAGAAACATTTATTTCTTTGTGCATTGAATGCAAGTTGATATACAGCAAAATGTTACTCTAAGCCAGTGTGATTTGTTCTTCTAATTAAATTTAGTATCTTAATAGAAAATATCACTTTTGGTACCTTTGTATACCTTTATATTTTTATATGAATTCAAGCATAGTTCCTTAAGGAACCAAAGAATTTAAAAAAGAACCAGTTACTGCATTTTGTATTTCCTACTTTTTATTCAGTACAGCACAATAAAAGGGTTTAGGAAATTTCTTTGTTAAGTCCCAGACATTGTATAAAAAGTAGAACAGTTGAACATGTTCCTACTTAGATTTTAGCAAATCAGCTAATTTTTACTTTAAAAAATTGCATTTAAATGTGATCATATATGTTGGTTTACTTTAAAAGCATAGCATTATTTTTATCTGGTCATGTAAAGAAATCTGGTATTTCTCAAAGATGTCTGTATAGATAAAATCAGCAATTTTATTATTAAGACTGTTCACAGAAAGCCCAAGTCATAGATGTTAAGTGAGTTCATGCTTCCTCTTCAAATACCTTTTCACAGAGCTTTTTGTGGTGTTCATGCACCTTTACTCTGGACCTTAAGGCTGCTGCTCATGCCTTAGCTTTATTTAGCACCTTCAGAAGAGGTGAGAGGAAAAAGATCAAACTTTTCTGCTGAGACTATAGGCTTTTTTCATCTTGCTACCTTTCACAGAACTGGCAGGAAGAATCTGAGCTGGAAAGGGAAAACTGCTATTGAAATTTCTGGGTAACGTCTCCTGTGTTGTCTATCTTGCTCTTTCATCCAAGGCACTTTTATTTTCAAGATGAATAACTGTCACAATAAATAATCTTCACAAGTTTCAGAGAACATTATTTGCACTGTTGAATCTTCTCAATGATCTTGACTTAAATATCAAAAACTCTTCACAGAGGTGAGAAAGCCTTTTCATTCCCAAACCAGGGAAACAATTTTGCTGGTATAGCAATTGAGCCAGCTTTGCTATAGAAAGGAATGCAGTTCTCCAGTCTCTATGATGGAAAAAAAATTACAAGTAATTTCTACTGTCTTTCTTGTGGCTATGGCTTCTTTTCCATGGTTCTGTTTCAATCTCTGTGACCTTGCAGCTGCTGCAGCCATCTTGCTTCATCTCAGAAATGAGGCCTTAGTTTTTTTTCCTTTATGTTGTGAAGACTGTGACCCTTTGACTTGTTGCGATTTTTAAAGGTCTCCATAGAATTTAATCCAGTTGTTCACATCTGGAAAGTAGAAACATAACTGCCTGATTTTTATTTTTTTTTTCAGTGGGAGGAATGAGGAGGGGAGCAGAGGTAAAGGATCAGGATTTAGATTTTAATTACTTCTTCTGCTTGCTGAACTACTATTATTATGTTGAAATTTAACCTACACAGAAAGAGAGGCTCAGTTTTATTCCTCAGGCAGTCAAAGTCTAACACAGGCAAAACAGTTTTAAGATCATTTAACCTGCTCAGATATGGAAGCATCAGTGCAGAAAACAGATGAGAAGGTAGCAGAAGATTCAGAGGCCAGACAGAGCCTTTATGAGCAAGAGCACAGCAGTGCCCTGTCAGTGGAGATCGTCTCTCTCCATGCTAGACATGTCAGCCTTTCCATGCCACCCCTCTGGCAGGCTCATTGCTAGTTCCTAGGAGGGACCAAGGCAACAACCTCTGCACAGTTTATTTGGCAGGGCTTGGTGCAGCCCTTTATCTCTTCCATCAGTGTGCCTCAGTAGTGAAGTGCAGCTGATGGAGGAGGAGATGGTGCTCTGGTATCAGTAGCTGCTATCTAATCCAGCAGGCAAGCTGCATTTCAACAAAAAAGTACAGCAAAGTTGACACACAGTTTTCATACTGAAGCAGAGTAAAATTCAATGAAGGTGAAAGACAGATACCCTTTAATAAATAACTATTTAAATTTCTTAACTGATTGAAATTACTGTACAAAATTCTCCATAGCAAGACACAATGATATGGCTGCCAGCTAAAAAGAAAATACCTCCAAATTAAAATATGCTTTCATCCAAGTTAAATGCAACTTTTTGAGGTTAGTGGGGGTATTGTACCGCTACAATAAAATTACTCTCTCAAAAGTGGAATAAACATCTCGTTAGAAATGTTTGTTGCTAGAAATAGGCTTTACAGGTGGCTGTGTTTCAATCAGTCAGTTTCTTCCAGCTTACTCAGGATGGATTCAGACAGGTAGCAGAAAAAAACTCTTTGAGGTTTTGTTATTGTTGTTGTTGGTTTATTTCCCTTTTTTTTATTTTGGTGGTTTGTTGTAGTTTTTTAAATTTTTTTTTCTAAATTATTTGAAAACATTCATTCATCTAGCACTTTTCCAACCTCTTCCCCAAGCCCAGCACACTTTTCCTGTGAGGGAGAATTAGTTGCAGTGGGAGTGAGTGACCTGAACAGCAAGACCACATATTTACAATCTAGATGTTTTCATAGTGGTAATTTGAATGTATGACTTGTAATTACATTGCTGCTTGTGTGTGTCTAACAGCACATGACACCATCACATACTTCTCAAATATTACAAAAAACAGAAATGAGAGAGAGAAAAATGATTTACAAAGGAGAAATCTCATGTAGTTGATGTTTACTAGTGCTATCTATAAGCTGAAGCAACCTATAAATCTACAGTGTTGATGAAAGTTTATTTATGACTGTGCAATAAATGAAATACATTATGATCTGAGCAGTTTTCTAACTGAGGCAGTAAGAAAATTAGATGCTTTTACTGGCAAAATCCTGGAGCATTAGGGAATTATACAGTGAGGTCTGAGAAATTTAACAATTTGTTGATAGTAAAGAGGTGGTGGAGCTAGTCTGGGAAAATGCAAGTCAACATAAACATTTCTAGTGAAAGCAAAATTTATGATACAATATAGAGTTTAGTGCCCATATAAGACCTGAACTTTGACCTGTGATAAGAATATAGGGATTTTTAAGCTGCAATGATGATATTCATTTCTGTATAATTAAATGTGATAATATCTACGTGAGTACATTTTGTTTGGAACACCAGAAAAGCAGAAGAATGCTGAAGAAATACTTTAAGAAGTAAAGGGAATGGTCAAACCAAGGGTATTTATACCCAGCTAGGTATATAGACCCAGCTAGGTGTCAGATAAGGAAAGTGAGATCAGTACAGCTGCATGAAGAATGCCACAGCAGAAGAGAGAATATTCTCTTCCGTAATACTATTGAAATTTTCATCATCAGGTTCATTGTGGGTTTCCCTCATCATCCTAATTCTCTGAAAATGAATGATTGGTGACATCTCTTAGCAATAATAAAGTGGCATAACTTAAAGAAGGGAAAATAAACTGAAGGGAAAAAGGCTATATTTTCAAAGGTTTTAGTAAATGAATAAATACAGCTGTTGCAAGCATCTTTGAACTACTGGTTGTACATTAAGTAAATCGATCTGTTATACTTTAGGTATTTTGGCAATTTATTCATTGTCATAATTTCGCAAGTCAATCTTCTTCACTTTACACTTATAAGGTGAGATTGCTCAACATATTTTGCACTCAAGGGTCTACACAACAAGTTCAGACCCTAAAATCTTCTCATTTTACATTGTAGGTATGCTAAAATGAATCCTTATGAAATACAATGTTTAAAAGTTGTTGGATGTGTCTCTTTCTATGAAAGCAGTTCTACATGTAGTTCATTATTTCCTACTGTTTTATTATCTGATTCTTTCCAAGACTTTTCTTTCATTCATTAATTCATTCTGAGGATAAGAAAACTTATGGATAAGTTGGAGTTGCTCTTAGGAAAAAAAAGTACTATATAAAAACTAATTTACAGGGCCAGACACCATGTTGATATGCTGATTGTGCCTGAGCTATAAATAAGGAAATATGTAGGTTCAGTGTTTATTCAAGAAATCCAAATCTTCTTACTATAACGGGGGAGTAGGAACAATTTTGAAAAGACAGTTAAAGTAAATGGAAGGAAATTAATAGCCAAAGGTTTTGGGTTTTTTAGATAAATATATTTTTGCTCTCTTGTTGGTGAAAAAAAAGGGTAACAATTTCATATAAAGCAGTGTGGTGTACATGTTAACATTACTAGGTATTAATATGCTATTCTATCCAAATCTGTCTGGACAAGAAAAGCTCAGAAATTATATTTTTAACCTGGCATTTCAAAATCATGTAAGGTTTTTGTTGATATTTTTGGTCGGGCACTGTTCACCTTTTCCAGTAAGTTGGACATCAAAGCTGCATAAACATGAGAAATAGAGGAAAGTATTTTCATTTCCTTTAAAAGGTATCAATAAAAAGCAGGTTATGGATATGTTTGGATATATCGCAGTGAGTTTAAATTATGTTTGAATGTATCTTACGGGAGTATGGATTAATTTGAGAGCAAAAAATTTCTCAAGTGTATCATCTGTTATTTTTAGATTGTGCCTATATTCACAAGAAATTTGGTGAGTGAAGATTTTTAATGGAGCTTGTGTAGAACAGTTAAAGGGGACTCCCATTCATTTACCAGTGGTGTAAGTAGCAGGTTTCAGTTTTTGAGGTTGAGGGTTTTTTTTCTGCACTGACTGGATCAGCTTGTTTGAGATACACACAGTAGCACTATAAAACTACCATTGTGGTCAGAGGTGTCTCTGAAATATCAGATGATCTTATTCAGATGTGAATAAATTTCTAAACACTAAAGGTAGAAATATTTCTTCTAGATCCAAGTTTGTGAATAGCCATTGTATCCCTAGCAGTTTGAATACTTTGAACTTTGAAGGAAATTAAAAACATTATCAGAATTTGAAGTTTTGGTTTATTAGTACTTTTTCATAACAGCAAATTCAGATTTAGTAAGTTCATTGTG
The DNA here is from genome assembly GCA_013400975.1 of Atrichornis clamosus. Lineage (NCBI taxonomy): Eukaryota > Metazoa > Chordata > Aves > Passeriformes > Menuridae > Atrichornis > Atrichornis clamosus. Next base: position 83,169 of record WBMZ01003118.1, on the reverse strand, counting down.
CTTATTAATAGCATGGAAAACACCTCTGTCATTTCTGAGTCTGGAGGATAGGAGTGAGCTGTGCTGCTGATTGCAAAAGCTATCAATTTGCTTCGTGTGCATTTGGAGCACAAGCAATACAACTTTAGCATCATACCTGTGATATGATCATAAGCAATTCAGCTTATTTCAGGTAGTTCTAGGCTATTACTGCCTACCAAATAGAAATGGGCACTGCAATTTAATTGGGATGAAGTTAGTCGGTGAAATTCCATAGTCTGGGAAAGCATTTTGAAATGCGTTTAGTTTTGCTCAAAATTAGTTAGGAGTGGCCAATTCTAAAGAAATGGGCCTGTTTTCTTTTATCCAGGATTCTCTGTATTTTTATTTTAGTAAAGAAGTAAGCTAATGAGTGCTTTATTCAATTAACTATTGTGATGTCAAAAATTAAATTCTAATCTGAAGTCTATAAAAGCATCAGAGATTCAGTCCTACAGATGAAAACTGTTATCGCTGAAATGAACAAAACTGAAATTGTTGTTGCTAGTATTATGGCAGCCTTTTGCCCTTTTGGGGTTTCTAAAATACGTACAATAAAGCAAAGACTTGTGCAACAATCTTTGTATAAAACTCTAACAACACTTTAAAACATATGCATGACTCACACTGACCTTTTCATCTCACACATGTTATTACAATCATGGCTTAGATGGACAAACTCAGATATAGAGAGGTGATTTGTGAATAGTAGTGGAAGTGGCCAGAAAGACAGGTTTTTGAACCATTAGTGGTACTTGTGTCTTTCTGTCACTTTACAAGGAAGATGGGTTTTGGTTTTCATGCAAAAATTTGGTGACAATATTCTATTTAATATTAGAGAAGACTGCATTATTAACCTAAGCAGGTAAACTGATGTCTCACAGCCCCTTCAGAATGATCCAACTTGCTTAAAACGCAGAAGAGTTTTACTAGAAAAGGCTTACAGTCTCTTTACTGTCTCCTGTTTTTTTATTATGTTTCATGGTTTCTAGATTTTTAACTATGAAGTCTAGGATTGGTAAGGGTTGGGCATGGTTACTCTTGCTTTGTTTTGTTTTAAATAAAATCTCAGATCCTGGTTTGATTCACTTCCTGAAGATGTTTGCAAAATACTAATCAGTACTGTAACATGGCAACTAACAGAAGAAGGAAACCCTCTGCTGTGAGGACTCTGCAGGCAGAGGAGGTGCTGAGCACTACCTAGAGCTTTTCTCTGGCTGGGAATGAAAGTGCTCCTCCAGCACAGAAACAAGGGGAATATTCCTTTAAACAAATGGAAGAACTTGCAGGAAACAAAATGACATCTGCATCTTTTTGGTACTTCTGTTGCATATACAACAGTTGACAGTCCTCCAAGAAGTGAAGCAAATGTTTCAGAAGTTATGGTTGGAACATGAATTAACTGAAGGGAGTCCTTCCCGTCTGCGGTTCTCCCATGACTAGATAAATAACAATAAAAGAATTAAAAACAGTGTTGCCCTGGGGACAGTAGGTCTCTGAAGATTACTAGTTTGTATTTTTACTGTGTCAGCAAGGATGTAGATTTGTAAATATCCCAGACTACCCAAAAGGGCAATAAGTTATTCCCCTTTTGTTGTTTTCTTACGTAATATACTTCCTTATTTTCACAGAGAAGGAAATATAATGCTGAGAACCAGTGCTAGAAGTTGCCTACTCAGAGTCTTTCTCATAAATATGAGTGAGTCAGAAGTTGCCAATTTGTCCAGGAAAAGCTATGTAATACCACCACACAAAGATGAAAGAAATGTATTTTCTTAAGGATGCCTTGTACTACCAGAGTTTTAAAGGCTGATTAATTATAAAGGTCAGAAGTTAATCTTTGTTTTCAGGATAAAAACTCTGCTTTGAGAAAAAAACTTGAGTCATTTACTGTCAGAAGTGAAGGCTTGGATTACGTTAATTTATAGTTTGTATTCTGCCACACATTGTTGTGAAAAATGCCTCTGAAGTGCTATTATATTGAAATGACAGCGTCATAGGAAAGCATGTGTAACAAAGTCTTTGTTAAAGGATGCAAGTATCATTCTGGAGTCATTAAAGTCAAAAGAGTTCTAATGTTAATCTCACTGAAGTTATGATTTCCACCCACCTCATCTCTTTTAGACAACTGCCAGTCTTAAAATGTTTGATGGGACTGGGGTTTCCAGTAAAATCTTTCACAATTTGTAGCTAAATTCCTTCTTTGTGTGTCTTGTTTCCACCATCATGTTAGCTGTTATTATCCAGGAAGATTTTCAACTACCTGGCTGCTGAAATGCTTCTCTTGTGCCTATGGGACTCTCTGGACTCAGTTTAGTTGCCTGAACTTCCCTGTTTAGTGCCATATGGACTGGTCTGATGTATCGGAAGAACTTATGCAAGAATATATAGGAACTTAGGTCAATGAGCCCTTGGTTACAATATGGCTGGTGTATAAGGATATTAAAACACTATCCCACAAAAAATATTTCAGTTAAGCCTTTGTATTTTTTCTGCCTTTTTGTGATTTAATGTCTTTCAAATATTTGTTTTGAAAGTACAATTTGCATTTAAAATGAACACTATTGCAAATAAAAATGGGACTTAGAGTCTATACATAATATTGAATTTATGGAAGACAAATTCAGTTTTTTTATTTTTAAAAAATGAACTTCAATAAGTATTCACTTGGTTTCAGTCTGACCTCATCTCCCACGTTGTATTCTTTAGATCAGAGTCTGAATTAATATAAATTCACCCTTTTTTCAGCCCTTGACTTTCCCACAAAAACACTGTTGCAGGATTTCTTTTGGAGAAATTCTCTTACAAGTCCTTCCAATCTGGAGGACTGGTGGGATTTAAAACCCCCTGTTTTTCTTTGTGTCTTGTCAAGTTTGAAGGCTGTAGCTTGAGCCAGAGTGTTGCCCCATGGTGTTGTCCAACCTCCGACTCCTCCCCAGTGTTGTATTACTGTTCTGGCCTTCTGGCAAGGAGATGTGGAGTCCATGGCCTGGCAGGTAGTTAAAACCTAATCCTCAAGTGATATTGAAGCTCTCGTCTTCAACATCTTTAGCTCCCACTCAGCCCTGAGCACTTGGACTTTAACTAGATGGAATGAGTCCTGTTGTCAGAAAGTGAGTGGCATGCCAGAATAGGTCTGGTCTGGATAATGGCATTTCCTCAAGTTTTATGGTCTTGATGTGAAGTTCTGATGCCATTTAGTAATAATTTTGCCTTTGACTGAATGGATTCAAGATTTGTTCTTATAATTCTCTTGAAACTGGAGCTCTGTCAGGTTTTCTATAATGTTTCTATAGAAACTTTTGTCAGCCTTTTGCCAAGACAAATAATTCTCTTAGTAACATAAATTGAAATGATTTAATTTCATTCTAACTCTAAATGACCTACTGATCTGTTTGTCTAATCAGCCGACTTTCTTTCTAATCTATTACATTGACATCTGAATTTTCATCTGTTATGTGAAAGATTAAACTTAAACTAACTGCCCTCTAACACTTTGGTATTCTTCTCAAACTTCCTTCTCTGTTTCTAACCTACAAAAGATGTTCCAATAGTTGAGTTTAAAATTATCTCAGAGTGGCATATTATTTTTTTTATTCCAGCTTCAGATTTCCAAACTAATTCCCAGTTAGAGAGAATTCTCTCTCAAATAAATATCTCTGAAAAATCAAGTTACTTTTTTATCAGTGCTTTCAACTGGAGATACTATTATGTAGAAGTGCCAGCCTTATTAAATATTATGTTCAGATATTTGTATCTAAAATAATGTTTCTTACAGATTTTATTTCTACAAATCAGAAATATAGCACTCAAATCTTGTGGGATAAGGCAAAGTCATAAATTCACCAAAAAAACCTAAAAAGAAAAGGAGTTAACAGTAAAAACATTCTGTTTTCTCAGTGTAATTTTACTACACATTATTCATACTTGTCAGCTTTTAGCTAGTATGTGTCAACTGAAGTGACCTAGAGCTATTATCCAGTAGATACGATCATTCTTATTGTCTATTTCTTACTATGTGGGTTTTAAAAATTTTTATTTGTTAGATTAGAAATGTTTGGTTCCTCCTTTCTGACTGCTTTCCTGTGCACTATATTAGAGAGATCGTGCCCCTACTAGTTACTCACATAGGTAATACAGTTTAATCCTTCTGTGATTGTACCTAGAAGTTTTCTGACTTTATGGGCTTTTTCCTGATTTTCTTTTTCTGAGGAAGTAAAATATCTTCATGAGGACAGGACAGTTCTGTGATTAGGAGATGGTGTAAATGTCACTGTAATTTGTGTAACCTCTGTAATATGTTCTTGCATCATCCTTAGCCAAATCTGTTTGGTTGTTTTATTTTTTTTAAGAAGTATAAAATTTCTGATTAGAAAGAGAAAAGGTAAGGGCTTTATATCCCTTTTTTCCCCAGTTTTCTGTGACACGTCTGTAGGACTCTGCATATCCTGGCTCCTAGTCCCTTGGAAAAGGGGGAATCGATTCACTGAGGTAGTGGTAGAAACTTTAAATGAGTCCGTAGCACATTGTAACTGAGAAAATTTTATTCATGCTTGAAAGAGTTCAGTCACGGCCTGGATACTGGCATCTGTATTTATGGTTCTTAGTGTGACTGTATGTATTTTTTCCATATAAAAGGGAATAAGCATTCACGTGTAGGATTAATGTTAGTAAGAAATCATGAGATGAAAGATGCCATGGAGCTGAATATCATTTTGAGTTTATTTAGGTCCTGATTTTTATTTTCTTTTCTCCTTGGATATGACTGAATTTCCCTACTAGACTGAAACTAGGTCAATGAGCAGATAATTTATTCACATAACTACAAGTATTCTTTTAGAGTTATTGGTTTTACTGTTTTTCTTGTTTATCATGATATATATTAATGATATTTTGATATATTCAGCTAATTTCCATTGCCTACTAAATTTGCACAGTTAACTACCACATGTATAGAATAGAGGGAGCAGGTCTTGCAAGGTGCTGTATAGTGTAAAATTTCCTTGACACCAGTAAAGTTCAGCATTTTCATTGCCTCCCAGGATTGTAATGGAATATATGAAAATATTTTATTGCTCCATTTTAATATTTATGGTTTTGCCTTTCATGTGATGGGATTTGAAACCACACTACAAAGCAACAATGAAATGTGAAACTTTGAAGAGGCTGATTTTTATTTTGAAGGAATTGTAGTGTTCCTGTTGAAAAAAAGTGGTAATGTACTGCAATTACAATCTGGGCATCAGAGAAGAAACAGAATTATTCTTCTGAATACAGAATACTTGTAAAAAATATACAGTCTGAGGAGTTTTTATTGGTTGGGGGCCACAGAACTTCATTTTGCCTGGATCATAACTATGTTGGCTTTCTGGTATTTTTTCTTAATACTCTATAACAGTTCAGCTTAATCTAATTTTGATGTTTAAAATTCCTTTGTTTAAATAGTATCTCATTTTAAGAAAAATATTTTAAAGGATATAATTGCACCCTCAGGTTTACATTAATGTCCTGTGAAATAAGATAGATGTTAAATTAGTACTGGTCAGAAATTAACTATTACCATGAGACCTCTGTGTTTCCCTGTGTTTAACTACTAAAAGGGTGAAACTTGGTAAAATAGCTAAATTCCACCTCTTCTCACCAACACAGAATTTGTAACACTTTCAGCCAACCTGATGGAATTTCAACACAAAAACTGAAAAGGAATGCTGTTTACTGCAATTAGTAGCAGATTGAAATAATCTCTTGTAGAAAATCTACACATGAAAGCAGACTCCATCTTCAAAAGTGCTGATTCTAATACCCCTCTGTCCAGCCCAAAGGACTTCTTCCTGGAATTTCACTGCACCCTATGACAAAAATCAAAAGACTGAGATCTTATGTGAAGAATCAGCCTCTGGTTTTGTGCATGGTCACTGTACTCTGGGGCCACCTAAGTTAGCTTATTTGCTACTGCCTATATATTTACATTCACAGCATATCACAGAGTCATAGAACAGTTTGGGCTGGAAGGGATCTCTAAAGGTCCAAACTCCGTGCAGTGAGCAGGGCCATCTTCAACTAGATCAGGTTGCTCAGAGCATTGTCCAGGCTGACCTTGAATGTTTCCAGGGATAGGGCATCTGCCACATCTCTGGGCAACCTGTTCCAGTGCTTCACCACCCTCACTGTAGAAATATCTACTACTTTTATCTAGTCTAAATCAACCTTCTTCAGTTTAAAATTACCCCTTGTCCTATTTCGACAGACTTTGCTAAAAATTTTGTCCCCATAATAATTTTATAGTATTTTACCCAGCAACTGACCAAACCTCACTTGCCTAACCCATCTTCTCCCCTTCCCCTTCTTCCAATCCCCTAAACTAAAGTAATGCTCTTCCAGGATGTTAGAAAATATTCTGAGAGATTGGAAGAGAGTTTTGGAGCACAATAAAAGCCAAATAGAAAATATTGAAACTACTTTGGTTTTGTCCAACTGGTGTTTCCATTTTTTGCCTGAAATCACAAGGGAACTTAGGTGCCCTTCACAGGGTGAGGCATAAGGCATAAGATGTGTTCATATCCTTTAACTTCTTAGGCAATATATAGACCAAATAGAAGTCTGAATTCAAGCATGTGAGTAAGATGTTCCAATTTCCAGATTTTAGAGTAATAAGACATTGCTATTTCTTCTATTAGTAGTCTTCCACTATTCAGTGATTTAGAATTTGAATTTATGTTCTAAGAACATGTCTTTCAATTTACTATTCTAACTGCTTCAGTTTAAACCTGAGTTAATGATGAACACTGTACCCTTTCTGTAGGTTATCTTGCTAGATAAAGAAATGTTATTCTGCCCTTCATCCTCTCCTGAAATTTTTTGGAAAGTGAATCATGCTAATCTGTTTTTTTGTACATTCATGACAAAATAGAAAGATCGTCCAATCCTGGATCTCTTTAGTAAATACACTCAATATTTTCCTTTCTGTGTTCTCAGAAAAGAACTATTTTAAAAAAGAGGTAAAAAGAAAAAATGTGGGCTGTGAAGCTGATTTTACATTCTTGCACATGGGCATTTTTCATTGGAAACCACAGTAATTTTTTCACAAAATGGAATGTAAAACCAAGATTAAACTGATTCAGAATTAATCTCTCTATAGTAAGCTGTAAGTCCTTTACTTTTCCCATGATGTATAAGAAAAGTTTTTGCAATTTTCTATGAAAAAAATACTTTCAAATAAAGTTGTATTATTTTTGATCTCACGTACATGACATTACAATATGTTTTTAATTGAAGAAAGAAAGATAACACCAGACTCACTGTGTTATGCAAACCAGACCTTTTAAACATGCAGAACAATTGTAGAAGGATCCCTTGCTTTTTTTGAGCTTAATGAAGAGGTCAGTGTTGATGAAGTGGACTAAATGTTTCTCTGGCAAGAACAATTTTCCCTCATTTTTGGCCTCTCCTGTTTCATTAACTTGTATCAGTCCTTGAAGGTGCGTCTTTTACTTACAGTGACACTTCTCCTTAGGAACCCAGTGCTCGTCACAGGCGATTTAGCACTGCAGTAGTTCAGTGAGGGCTGCAATTGGTGGGTGGGAAGAATGTTCAAAGAGACCTGGCATAATCCCCGAGGAATTGCATGTCATCTTCTGGCGTAAGGTATAGGTCTCTCAGACCCAGCCCTGTTCCTTAGCCACAGATCAAGGAACAGACGAGAAGAGAGTAGGTGTGATAATGCATTTAGCGTTGGGATCTGTAGAACGTGGAAGGTTGTATGTTACAGTGTAGTGTGATTTCTGTAGTTTTATAGGGGTGTCTTCAACACTTTGACTTACGGTATTACCATAGTAAAATTATTCAGTGTGACCAATATTTATGTTTAATTCTGCATTCTAATTTACAACTTCATGTCAGTCTCTTGTCAAAGGCATGTTTCTACTTTATTTCTTTAGCTGAGGAACAGGTACTTAAGTCTTACACAAAAGCATGGAAGGGTACTAGTATTAATGTTTTGAAGATAAAAATCACTGAATTCTGATTTGCTCAATAGAACATGTCACACAGACTAAAATGCTAATTTCCTAAAATACTTTTGCAAGCTAATTTCTCACTTTTTAGAAAATAACACTCTGCTCTTGTTTTAAGTATTAGTGACTCAAGCAAATGTATGAAAATGAAATTGTCACGAATACTCTCTTGCTAAACAGGCTAAGCTCTTTGTGAGTTCAAAGGCTAAACTATTGCCAGAATGAAATTTAAACTTGTCTCTGCTAAACATCTGTGCTCTCAGAGTTACCAGTGATGTGTCCCTTTGACCTGTTTCATTTGAACTTTGCTGGAAATGAATTTTCAAACTACTAAATCTAACTTCAGGGTGTGAATCACTGCTGGGTGATGATAGGTAATTGGATGGTGAACTCATAAGGGGCATGAGAGTACCGGAGCTCATATGTTCTCAAAAGAAAGAACAAAAAAATTGCAAGTTAGGGATGGGTGAGGGTGGAGTTTCTCTTTATTATAAAGAAAGCAGATTTTGCAGTGTGTTTGCTTTATGACAGTTAATTTTTATATCAACAGGTGAAGTCTTTTTATGCATCATGTATTAATATAAGTGATGATAACACAGAAACGTACTGGGTGGATGAAACATTCTTATTTATAGCAGGCAAATAAACCAATCTGAACAGAACAAGCATGAACTTATTCTGCTATTGCAGGACCTGTAACATTCAAGAATCATTAGGACTTCTGGATGGCCTGATCTGGGAGAGGATAATCCTTGCCCACAGGCTACTTGGCAGCTCATCAGTTATTGTGTACCTAGTGGTGAAAATAGCAAAGAATGGGATAGACTATGTGATATACACGCCCCCTTCTCAAAAAGGTGGGCTCTACTAGGTCTACTACTTTTATTTCTATGTGAAAGAGGCCAGATTTGCCTCTGTGCTGATGAAATCTGCTTGTAAAATCATTCTTACTATAACTATCCAATTCTACTAATGAAATAGGTGTCACCTATACTTTCTGAAACTTGGGAAACCACACCAGCCTTGAGTTTCCCCAAGGTTATAGTAATTGTGTCAAATTCTCCTCTTGGTAGCACTCCTACCTAGGTGATGGGTTTGCCAGTGTTTTGAAAGAGATACCCTATCTGCTATATGTGTTTGCAAGGTTGTTTCCATCTGAAATGACATGTATTAATTATTTTTTTGCCTTGTATGACTCCTAGTCTTCTGCTGGGAATGTATTATCTGTGTGTTTCTGTGTAGATATAAGTTCTTAAGTAAAGTGTGTATTGCTCCACAGGGAACAGGACGGGTGAGAAGTGGGTGAGGTTTATTGTTGCAGTGAACTATACTAATGGGGATTCAAAACATAGCGGAAAAAGACACTTTGGGATTCATTCAACAACATGCATAACCTTGGCACTGATCCCAGTGTATCGGTGTTGAACTGAATAAAACAAATATTGGATTGCTGAACAGAGCTTTCTGAAGTGTCTTGCATGTGTTTCTGCTTTACATGGTAAATATTTGTGGATCTGTTTTTAGTTAATGTTATTGACACAGATTAGGTGAGGAAAAGAGACCCAAACTCAAAAAACATTCAGAAGCTTGCTTAAACTATTAGTTTATCCCTTCTAATGCTCTGTGATACTACTTCAGTATGTATTTATTTCTGTGGAAATACCAGAGTGTCTGATATATGTTTCCTAACTGTACCATGTTTAACAGCACTTCTGAGAAAAAAGCTTATTCTATGATTGATATCATGTTTTACTGAAGACACAATGAAAAACAAGAGACAAAAAGTAAGAAAATCCTTAGTACAACTTTGAATCTTATTTCTTTAATGTTGTGTTGCATGATTAGAAGAAAGGAGGATGTGCAACTATTTCATGTCTTCTAATTAAAAAAAAGTAGAATCTAAATGTTGCACCGAACCTCCTGTTCAGAACTCTCTTTCTTCTTCTTTCTCCCTCCCCCCTGAAGAAGTCCACCATGCTCCGGTCCCTGAATGTTAATGTCAGTGCAGGTTTTCCCATTATTGAAGCCCATCTGTACAGTTTTTCAGCCAGTAACTGTGTGTTCCTTCCTAACTGAGGCAAAATGGCTTCAGCAGCGCCTTCCTCTCTGTCACCTTCTCCTGCACAGGCACGCTGGGCTGCAATGGCATTTGGCACTTTTTTTCAGACATTTCTCTATAATGACTTGTGCCTGGTCTGTTTCTCATGTTAGCCTCAGTGAGAGTGGCTTACAGCTATGTTTATAGAAACAATGCTTTGTACAAAAGACCGAAAAATAACGTAGATGTTATGTTACTAATTTATTAGCTGCTATTGTGAATTTGAAGGTACGGTTTTATTAAGAGCACTTGTGCAAATAGTCATGGCTCATAATATGAAGGTTGAAGCACAGTGTCTTCAAAACCCCTAAGTATAAATGGCTCCGGTCAGCCTGTCATTGCAGACTGTCCTTGGTAGCTTTGCCAGCATGTGGCTTTTAAAATTTCCTTACCATGGACATTGAGCTGGCTAATAGAAACACCCACCTCAGCCCTTCTGCAGAGACAGAAGAAAATTACCTCAAACACTAAGCATAGACCAACATTTAGCGTGTCCTACCCTACTTTCCTCAGCAGTCTCTGTGCAGCTGTGGAATCTGCACTGTTGGAGTGGTTGTCCTACATGGGCACCAGTGCCAGTAGATAGTTCATAGGGAGTTTTGCAGAACACAGAAGTAGACATCCCTTCTCTGTCTCTGGGCTTTCTCTGCAGTAGCTGTTTTTGATAAGAAATTGCTGTGTTCTCGGAGGTCGAGCAAGCATTTAAGGTGGAGGTTGGATCTCTTCGGAGGGATGTACACAGGAGTACAGCTGAAACATGACCCTTCTGGTACAAATACCCCTCCTGTCTGAGAGTCTAAAAGTAATCCCTTTTCAATCTTGTTTTCAAACATGCAGTCAATACATGAGCTGCCAGCCTATGTTTCTCTTCAGTTGTGTCCCTGCATCTGAGAAAATCAAAACCCACCTAATTTTATGTCTCAAGTGGAAAAACTATTCCTGTTGTTTTGCTTTCTCAGTTGAATATACACAACAAAATATATAATAATGCATAGGAATCAAAATAATATTCTTCAAACACGCTTGTTTCTCTACCGAGAATATCAGGGCAAATATGTGGTAGAGGGAAGCCATATAAGATACTTGTATAAGAGTAAATATTCAATATAAATCATATTTCCCTTTCCACTTTTTAAAAGCTTCTAATGAGAAATACCTGCTACATTGCACTGCTGTTATATTCAGAATTCTTTGCTCTATATCTATATTTGATAAATATGGTGTTCTGAGGTTTAGAGTCTAGAAACCAAGTGTCCTGGGAGATGTGCAGTTTTCTGGAACAGAACAGAAGCAATAAATCACAGGAAAGTGTGTCTCTGGAGTAGAAGAAGATAGAGATCATGAGGAGAAACAAACAAATAGGGTAGGCATATGTGGCTGTCTATACACATTTACAACACCTGACCTTGTCAAACTGTGGTCTCTTTAGTGGAAAACTTGCTGAAATGAAAGCTAACTCTAAAGTTCAGTTAGATGTGTGTGATATTGCATCTTTAAAAGTTGAATATTTACTGTTTTGTAAGTTGATTAGTCTTTTAATGGTATTTGTGCATTCAGCAGAAGACAGGGCATACTAAAGGTTTCTAGCCCTACTCAAGCTGTTATTATTGGCATATTCCTTCACCAGTACGTAATCATTTTGGCAATCAGAATGTGGCCAATAGTGATTCTGGCTGATGGGTGTAGCAAAAGTTAATCAGCTTGCTAAATCCTGTCAAACTTTCCTTTACACATAATTTTGCTGGTAGTGTTTTAAATATTGGTCTGTAATAGCTCCTTTTGCATCGAGCCATGCATGACTCTTGTGTTGTTTACAATTAAAACCAAGTCATCTGGGATCTGAAATACCATGTTTCATGATTCAACCTGTATTTGTACCTACACAGGTCTTTTTTTTTTAAATTTTATTGCTTTGGTTTTGATTGAAATTTGATTGTTTAAAACCCACTCCATCTGACAGAGGGAGTAGTACTGATTTTCCTATTCTGTTTTTATTCTTCTTTTTTAAAACTCACCCCAAATTAGTTCATAAGATCAAATTTGAAACCTTATTAAATTTAGTTTCCAAGTCTATGAGGAGGCCATTCATAGAAAAGTGTGAGTCAAATGGCAGAGTTATGTGAGGAACAGTCTTCTTGCTGTAGTACCTTCCCTCGTAAGGGACAACAGCACACAGTGAAAATCAGTATCCTCTTGCATGACAAGCGAGAAATATCTCCTTTCCTTCCCTTGTTCCTGAGGTCCCACTGCAGAGTGGAGATCCTTATCAGCACCTCAGCCGGGCGAGGACTGAGCAGTGCTTGCCTTCAGTAGGCTGACCAGGACAGCAAGAGCTCAAGGATGTGTTTGAGGTGTGTATCTTCAGGTCCTGCTCCCTGCAGAGACTGCCAAGGCTGCGGCAGAACCCAGGGGATCTCTGAAAGCCTCATTTTAGAGGCACAGGATCCAGTCTCATCAGCTCTGATGCTTTTGGCCATCAGCTTTCTTGTAACTTGTTTCTAAGGTGTGGAGTGATGGGAAGGTGGCTTCTTACCAATGGAAAAATGTATTTTCCGATTCAGTGGTGAAATACTCAGAGAGTTCTGTCTTCCAGGCTCTGATGTCAGCATGTGGACCTCTAGCCTCAACACAAACAATCACAGATTATGACAAGCTGCATTTCTACCATAGGAATTTTTGGAAATTTTGAGCCGTACCCCAGTGCTGACTGATACTGCTTGCCTTACATGTCCTGCATGTGGGTTTCGGCTTCAGATTTGCACCAGCATTGTTGAAGTAGCTTGAGTATGTCAAGTCTTCTCATTTTGCCACTTGGAAGTGCTCCTAGAAGGAAACCTGTAGATGCAGGTAGGGCCTGTTGGGCAGGATCCTGGTCTGTGGCAGTCATGGCACGCAGCGCATGTGAGGGGAGGGAGCCTGGTGGATGGGTCTTCTGGTTGTGTGCTGTTGCACTGGGACATGAAGGACAGCAGGTTTTAAGACACATTGGCATATTAAGTTTGGGCATGCTGGAAAAAAAGAAATTGCAGCAGGTTTTGTTGTCAGCTTCTGTATGTTTAGGACACCAGCTCGTACTGTCTTCTTCTTAGCACCTGCATTTCCTTAACATCGTTCCTCTGTACTTCCCCTTAGAGTGGAGTCCAGACAAAAAGGAATAGAAACATATTGGATGCCTGTGGAGACAGGCAGGTGATACTTCACTATGGCAGTGTAAATGCAGCTCAAAGCTACTACAGCTTTTCAAGAACTGTAGGCACAGGCAGCAGCTGAACAGTGGTTTTCAGATCACCATTTGCAGGATTCTGCCTAGTTCTTTCTTCTTTTGCATCAGATGCTTAGGAAAATTTCACAGTTATTAAGTTACTGAACTGATTTCACCAGCTATTTGGACTTAAACTGGAACAAATATCATGGAAGTCAGCTTGACAGCAAACATTTGATCCCCCAGTATAGCACAGCAATTTAGCAATGCCAGTGGAATAGTCAGTCAGAGGTAGCTGGCTGTCATATGTGCCATGCAGGAACATAAGAATACACTTCTGGTACCAACACTACTCAGAGAGTCTCCCATCACAGAGCATTGTGCAGTGCAGATATACTCCAAGTATCTAGGCCAGGGCAGGCAGTCTCACTTCCAATGTTTAGTAAATTAGCCCCTCTTCATTTTGATCAGTGCAGAAGAGCTTAAAATGCTGTGAGTCTTTTGGGGTTTAGTGAAATATTTAATTTTATAAAGCATGCTCATTGCAGGCAGGTTTTGCTGTCATCACTACAGGTGCAGTTCTCACCACTACATCACTGAAGGTTTCTCTCAGGACTCGTATTTGAATGCTTTGTCCTTGCCTTCCTAAGCAGAGAGGCAATAGGATTCAAAACCCCTCATTCGCATCTTAATGTCTTTAGAATCTTTGCTACCACATTTTTTTAATGGCATCACATATAAAATGAATACTCTGACAATTTCTGTATTTCTGTATTCCCAAGCTTTGAACACACTTGGAGCTAACCTTGTACTTCAGCATCCAATCCGTTTAAAATGTATTTCACAGTCTTACTTCTCTTGATCAGAAGCATCTAGCTACAGCTTGAGGCATTTATAAATTATTCATAGAAACACATACAAAAATTATATTGGATCAATATTCGCAAACTAGCAAGGTTTCAAATAACATGTAGGCATTTTGCTCTAAGCTATTAAAGTCTGTTCCAGTTTTGAAAGAACTATTACTTTTAAATCTTCATAAATCTGTGGGAAATGATAATATTGATCCTTTTATTTTTGTCTTGTGCACATTCAATTTGTATCCTACAGAGTGCACTATATAACTTTTTCTGAAGTAAAAGGGACAGGATCATCTGTACAGAAAAGAGCTATGATATATTGCATATATAAAATAGCTTTATAGTTGGACAATGATTAAAAATAATATGTGCATTGAACCAATCTCATATTTCTGTGTTCCTACACATCGTCAAGAATCCCTAAGAAATGTGCTTATCAAGAATTGAGAGAGTATTATGCAAACATTGACTTTTTATTGCAATTTCAATCTGGATTTATGCCTAAAAAACTCTGCTATATTGTTATTTTGAGTAACAAGAGGCATTTATAATGCACTGAAGCATGAACAAATTTCGAAAGCAACTTTTATATCTCTCTCAGGTCTTTTCTATGCTGAGACCTTGCAGATGAAGTCTTCCAGGCCCAAGGATTTCTACAACAGTTACATTTCAGATTTTTAAACATATGAATTAGGGATTTTTTTCACTGTATGGAGACATATTTTAAGCATTCCCAGTCATTTTGAGAATAGTCTAGGACTCTAGGTTAATTCAGAACCAGAATCACAGTTTCCTGAATTATACGCACATGTGCAAAAAATCCTTCTTATACAGAACTGTGGAATAAGGTGGTGACATTTCAGTGGGAGTAGAAGGTCCAAGATTTTATTTTGAGGAAATCATAACATTTTTTTCAGCTGCTTTACAAGATTTTGGGAAAACAGGAGCAGTACAGGAAGGGTTTGATCAATGGTCCTTATGAAGCACTTGTGATACTGGAGAGCCCATTTTTTGAGTAGTTCTGAAGCCCCAAAGCTGGTTTTCAGACTTTGGAGTCTCGAGTAATTTGCCAGGGGAATTGAGGAAGTAATCTAGAAGGAAACCAGGTACATTTATGATCAGACCTGGAATTTTGTTGGAAATGACATATTCATGGGAGGTAGTTCATTTTCAAGGAACTGGATTTTTGTTTAGAACAAAATTCTGTCAGAAAATGTAGAGCTGTCATCACCAGGTTCTGCTGCCATCCTTAGAAATGGCTGGTGAAGATCTCTCTACACATTTCTGTGTAGTGAATGTTAGTGTTTTCCTTTGCAGCGATGAGTTAAGCACTGCCACAGATACAATCTTCAGTCTCCTTTACAACAGCCTGCTGGGAGAGCTGAGTCTCCTCTGTAGCTCATGCTCATGCATTTGGAAAACACAATTTCCCCCACATCTGTTACAGGGAAGACAAGCATGTTGTTAGGCATTTAGCTCATCATTTGATAAATGGTTGAGCAGAAGAGGTGGATAACAGCTTACTCTTCCTTTTACAATCCATGTAAATAGTTCCAGAGATGCTGATGGCTCTATGCCCTATAGCAGTAAATGTTTTTTAATTTAAATCTGCTGTACAAATGAGGGCAAGTGCTGTCCTCTTTTAATACAGTTCTTATTTTTAATGACAGAATTCTGGACAGAAAAAAAAGTATAATGTTGCTTCAGTTTGGGCCTAGGCTGGAAAGATAGGATTGCCTTTTGCTTTTCTTGATAATTCTCAGTTCATTTGATGACTATAAAAGATGTTGCTTTTTTCCTCAACACAGCTTAACTAATACCTTGACAAATTAGAAATAATTTACACCAAAAATTTTCTAGGTTACTAGGTCTTTAGGGTAGGACATACATAGATTTTTTGTCTACACACTTGGGTACTTGTGATGTTCAACCAGAAGATAATGCATCTGTAATGGTATGCAGGTGACAAATTTGCATGTGGTGTCAAAATTCTGTGCTCTCTCTTGTGAACAAATCCAAGCATAAACCTTTTGTTACAGAGTGGGCTGGTCACGAATTGAAGTTCTATATTGGATTGCTGTAAAAAAGACATGATGGCTTTTGGCACTGCAAATTCAAATGCCTGGCAGATGGATTGTGTTCAATTTCCAAGACAAAGGGTGGGTATTTTCTTAATTGCCAGTAATGCAGTGGAGGCAAGTGCCTCAAATTCAGGAAGAGTCATAAGGGTGCTGCCCTTAGAATTCGAATAGGGAATATTTTATGTACAACTATAAGGAAAGCGTTGCTTTCTGTTGGAGTTAAGGAAAAATTATTTGGTCTCCTTTCATCTTATCATTAGTTAAGCAAGAACTCAAATTCAAATGGTGAAGGGATCAACTACTCAGTTTGATCAACTACCTGACTGATTAGTACCTTCTTCACAGATTAGCACTGAATTTTGACACTGACACACTGACATAGTTGCGATTTTCAATTTTGTTAATGTATGTGCTTGGCTTTCATAGCAACCCAGGAATATTTTGCTGATAGGAATGGATAAGGAATAATTCAAGCTAAATTAGATCTAGTTGAAAAAGTAACTGCATTTTCTCATGGAATAGTACAGGCTTATTTTTTGGATATATCTTGATAAATACCACTTTCAAATCTATTTTTTAATGGGAAGCTACAGTAGAAGGTACAGATTTTTAAATTTTTTTTTTTTAAGCCCTACATTTTCAGTTTTGACTTTTGTTTTCCCTTTCTTCCCTCATTAAAAAAAGAAGGAAATATGTAATCTGGAACTTTTGTGTATATGTTGCCTTTTATTTTGACTTTTCAAAACTTTGCCAAGCTTAGAAAAATAATTATGGGAAAAAGTGAAAAAAACCCCACTTTTGAAACTTTGCCATTGTGTATTGAATATGGAGACATTTTGAAAAGACAAAATAGGGAAATATGAACATTATTCATCAAAGCAGTATCAAAGCCAAGGGGGTACAACACAAGCTTAGAAGTCTGATATTTAAACATTGGTGTTTTCAGTGTTTTGTAATTTCTTTCAAACTGTTGTTTGAAAAACAGTACATAGCTTTAAAATGTGCAAGTATTTTCTAAATGGTTTTGCAATAACTTAATGAGTTGTAGATGAACAGGATCATTAGGTATGAGCTTAACTTGGTCACCTTGTCAGTGTTGTCAGGTTCAATTCTTCAAAGACCAGAAAGTACTCAGCAGTGCCTGCTCACTAAAGTAGCTAAATTTATATCTATTAAGTTATAGAAATCTAGCCCAGCTGCTGATCTGACCTACATTTAGTGCCTGTCACTAACAGCTATGAACAGGTTTTATTCTTGTTACCACTGAAGAACCTCACAGTAAAATTAAATACATTGTAACATAGAACAACCAAGAAATTAAATTACTGCCATGAAGGGAAACTTAGCCGAGTGATGGCTTATGAGCCATGAAATACATTATATTTGGCTTCATAGCAGGATGGAACAAAGAGGTAAATAATTAAAATTTATTTCTGCCAGACAATCTCATACATTTTTTGACAAAAGAAGACCACGAGGAACTGTGTAACTTGTCCATGTCTCTTTTTAAGCAGTCTATTAATATGGTGTACTGACACTTGATACAGCTTTTGAAGTGGTGTTAGCTGCTTAGTTAAGATGAGAAAAGCTTTTTCAGTTTCTTATTTTGTTTTGCAAAATGCAAATTATTTTCACTGAGGGATCAGGGACTTTTGTGTTTTGTTTATCTTGGAGTTGTATTGCTCATTTAGCCCGACTTTTTTTTTTTTTTTTTAGTTTAGTTTCTAACAGTTTAGTCTTAACAAAATTCTGTCCGCAGTTAGGTTTTGCAATGCAGACTACTTGAAATGTAACATAATTTTAGGAACTTAAATAGCAAATGAATGTGCAATGGTCAATATTGACTGCTCATGTAGTGCTTAGTTTTCACTATAAAGAAGTCTCCCTTAAGACATTCAGAAATGAAAATGTTACTGATGTTTTTGGCCCTTCCATTGGATTTTCAAGACATATGGATCAAAAGTTGAAAGCAGCCATAAAACTCATACAAAATGTCAACATCTCCCATAGAATTTCAAAACAAGTAAACCTTCTCTCTTCCTTCAGAATTCATCAGGGCCATCTTCCATGCAGAGCTAGCTCCACTAGCAAAAGCAGTATTCTGTATACTTTGACCCCACCCCACACTGAAGTCCCTGAGTACAGTATTCTTTGGCTGTCATTCACTATCCAGAAGCCAAATCATCTGTGTTTGTGTAACTTGGTAAAAGAGAATTTTTAAAGTCTATTCAGTTTAAAGGAGCTTCTGCTTCTAGGTCAGACAGACTCTTCTCTTTACTATAAAGCCTTACATGCAGGATCAGTAATTTTGGCCATCTGAACAATAGTATCTGAACATTATGGTATCATTTATGTATTCCCAAGGAACTAAAATGATTGCCTAAAGAATGTTTTTCAGGCAGTTTTTCCCCGAATATTTCTGCCTTGAAAATTTGAGGCAACATAAATGAATTGCACATGTAAAGACTCAGATTCACATGTCAGCGTATCTCAGCAAACACTTAAATCTCAGTACACTATCCAGCAATTAATAAACAAATGTAAGAACTCATTTGTCAATGCAGATGTCTCAGGAAAAAGTGTGCCTACCTATTTGAATTAATACACAACTATTTTTGCACTAACTTTCTATAGGTAATAAGCATGACTATGATTATTTCAACAATAAATTGCTAGCACTTCTACATTAAATATTAATGTTTAATACAACTCAAGTGTTCACATCTTGCATGAAATAGATTATCATCTTTCCCAATCAGAAATGTCTTGGTTATTCTTGCTCTGTACAGGAAAGGAGTTTTAAACTCCTATCAAATTCCATCTTTTTTATCAGTTATGCCTCACCATGTCAGTCTGATGTGTGATCAGGTTATGAAGTATAAAACCAAGACTTAAAAGGTGATAAGAAGACCACTGTATCCATGTTACTGAAAAAGATTTTCCATGGATTATATTTTACCTAGCCTTAGAATCTGCCTCTGAACAAAAACCAGCAGAGCTTCTGGACCCTGAGGTTACAAGTAACCCCCATAACTCAGAGCCCTGCTTTTCAGGAAAACAGAGGTTGAATGGCTGTTGGTATTTAGAGCATGTGTCAAGTTTTACTACTTAAGAATGGGCGCCAAAAGGTCACTAGAAAATAGAAAAAATTGTTTCTGAAATATCTACCATCAATGTCTAGGGGAAAAAAGCAACAAACAAGCATCTTTAGTCTTGCAGTCTTGTCAAGAGATGCAGAGTAGATTTGCTAATCTTTAATTTTCTAATTTTCATTAAAATTTTGCTCAGATGTTTTTAGATTGAACTGTATGGATGCAATGATTTTTCTAATTTCTGCTAGAAATTAGCCAGAAATTAAACAAATAACTTTGTTTTGAAAACATCTAGTCTTCCCTAAAGGAAAATTGTTATACACCCTGGCTATCCAACTATCTGCTGTAATACCTCTGTTATACCGGTATGCTTGTCTGGTTTATCTCTGTGAACTTTTCAGTGGGCAGTAGGAACTCCTGAAATCTTTCAGTTCAAGTCCTGGGTGACCTCATTCGTGGAGAATTTGCAGCATGTCCACTGTCAAGCAAGAATTCTTGCTCACCAGAGATACAGAGCTTCAGGCTAGTCCTGGATTTTTCAGATTCTGAATCCTAGCTCTGCAGGAGATAGCCTCAAGTGAAATAACCTGTGAAAAAATCAAAGAAGAAAAGCAGGGAATAAGGAATGTCTGGGCTGCTCAAGAGTCAGAGCGCAGGAGTAGCCTGAGCAGTGGTTTTCTTGGGCCCTGTCCTGAATCTAGTGTCCCTTAATTCTCCAGAGTAAAACACTTTAATCCTGGAAAGTTGTTGGGGGTTTTAGGATTGGTTGGGTTTTTTTTAATTTCATTGGTTGGTTTTTAAAATCGTTCTTCAATTTTTTTCTCTGGGAAAATTTCCAGCTAACCCCTCTGAGTAGTGAATTAAATTTAGGTGATGTATTAGGTCCTTTATTGGCTAGAAGCCAATTTTCCTTTGATATTCTTTAAATGTTGATATTCTGCAAATTGGTGTCCACCAGGGTGTTACCAAATGCTTGACCTCACTCAGGAAGATGGAAAAGAGTTAATCACTGACTTTGAGGTAGCAGTCAACCAGGCATTTCATCCAAATCAGTTTATACATTTGGAATTTTAAAAGTACCAGTTTCCCAAAATTTAATACTTTGTTGCTGTAAGTGACAAGGACCACAAATTCAAAAGAGAAAATATTAATGGAACATAGCATCTGATTAGACAACCCATTAGAAGCAAAAAAAGACAAGATTTCATAGACATAAGAAATTTTGCTGGGCAGAAAATAGTCTGGTTGTAAGAAAGCGTTAGAACAGTGCTACAAAGTGGAAGACAAAATCAAACAAGTGTTCTGATGAATTTGAATAATTAATGTCAATTAATATAACTTAAAAGTTTAAAAATGTGTCTGGCTAAGAAACTTAAACCCAGATTCATACCAAGACAATCAGAAAACCTCTAAAGTGCAAAGAAAAAAAGCAGGATTTTCATTTCTAGATGCAGGTGGTAAAATGAAGGATCAGCATTGCAAAATATAGTCAATAGTTATTTGTAGTCTGTATTTGGAAATAAGCTGCAGCTATCAAAAATTTTTAGAATAGAATTACATTTTAAAACATTTTGAAAGCTTATCTCCTGCAGCAGAGGGCAGAATAAAACAAAACAGTATCTGTTTCCCCCACTGCCTCCCCAGATAATAACTCAGTAACTAATTCTCAAAAACATTAAAAGAATTAACAGAGTCTTATGAGAAATCAGGAATATTTGTTTGGGTTTTTTTCACAAACCTTGTAAGATATTGTAGACTATTATATGGTTTGTCCTTTAGTCTAGTGCCAGATTCTATGTACTTCTTTCTTTTTTAGGAGAAGTTACTCCAAGGAAATTTGAAAACTACAAAACACACTTATTTTACGGTTGTATCTATCCTATCGTTTGAGAGATATTGCTCCACACATTGAGAGGCTGAAAAGGTGGATAGGTCAGTTTCGTGAGCTTCTCTGTACTTGATGATCTTTCAATAATTTTCATATAAAGTTATTATTTTGTTCTAAGAATATTTTAGTGGTGGGTAGGGGGGAGTTTAAATTATTTTGGTCTGAAGCTGGAGAATTTCCCACATCATTTCAGAACTGAGATATTGAGTTCCATTGGCCAGTGGACTGTAACTAGTTAGCAGATGTCAGATCACAAACCTGCCTTATAAAAGTTGTGGAAGTGCTAAATTGGCAAAGATTGAGATGAAGTCACTGTATTTAATTGAAGCCTTGCCATAACATCCTTAAATTCTGTGATCAAACATATCCCAATGCATTATGCAGCTGCTCAGATATATCACTGCTTAGACAGCAGTATGTTTTTATTGGATTCAACCCATGTGAATACCCTTTCTAGGGTAGTATTTTACACAAATTATATTAATTTCTTCCATGAGTTGTTAGGCTGGAAGTGAAATCTCCTGTAGGTGTAATAAATATGATCTAAGATCATGGGTTCTATTTATTGCATTTCAATCAGGAAAAAAATTTAAAATATGTTTATTGCATTACTGAATAAAATAAAAAGCTTTAGAAATACCCGTGCCGCAGGAATCTCCTCTCCATTTTCTAGTCATTTCAACCAGAAATATCCCTGTTATTTTGTGCTTAGGTCCTGACCTTCTTATATTTTATAATAAAAGGATGTTCTTGCTTTTGAGGCTCTATTCAGCATGAAGAAGAACTACCGCTAAATCTTATTTCTACTGTAAAAGGTTTCTTTTCATGCCTGCCTGCCTGCCATGTCTTTTTGAGCACTGAGATGTACTCTGCAATCTCTAATGGCTCGTGATTTATCACCAGACAAAAAACTGAAATAGCTCTTCACCTAATTTTGTCTGATAAATTTGGCTTCACTGAGGTAAAGAAATAGCAAGTTTTGGGTGAAGACTCTATATATCAAGAGGCCTAAACTGGTAAAGCCAGTTATTGAGAGATTATTAAGAGCTCTTTTCATGATGAGTATAAGAATGAAATTGGATAGTGGGAGTATCTGAGCTGGTAGGCAGAAGACCTCAAAGTGGCAGGCATGGAAGAGAAGCAACCTAAAGAGAATATTCTCCCTCGCTTGTAAAAGTTCCCTGGGGATAGTAACGTAGTGCAGGCAGCCGTGTGCTGTCCGCAGCTTTGGCTGTCTCTGTGTGCAGCCTGGGAGTGAGATCCATGGCCCACCAGCCTTTTGCCTATAATGGTGCTTGGTGGATGGCTTGAAAACTGCTGCTTGCCCAAGTAGGGTTTGTGACTAGTGAAGACTTCTGAATGCTTCCAAGGCACCTTGCAACTGCATTCGCACATAGTTGTCGTTTTTGTGTCACGTCGTCATGTGTTTTATACAGGATGGTGTTACGTGCCACTGCTTCATCCTAGGTAGGGCATAGAAAGTTGTAAGGCAGAAGAAAATAAACATCTGAAGGAGCATTAAAGGGTTTAACTTGGGAAATACTTATAGGAATTCTGTTGCTGGAGACATCATATGGTGGAATTATACTCTGAGTATGGATTTAAATATAGGTGCAGGAGACTTGCCTGAACATGGCCAGACTCCTCTGACAGAAATTTACCTGTAACCAGAAACATTGCCAGCATGGATGTGACTATGATCTGCATGTAGGGCTGGACTATGGGAAAACTGAAGGCAGTAATGCCTTTTCCAGCTGTAGAAGATACGTGCTCTTCTGCAAAAAGCCCTACTGTAAAGCAGAGAGCCATTTTGCTGCAGACAGGAGTCTTACCACATGCTTAGAGAGGACATCATATGTAATTTGCTTTCATAAAAGTAATGGTGCTCAAAGAAGCAAATATGATATTTTTATTTTTAAAAAGGGCTGGAAGGACATTGACACAAGAAAAAGGTTGGCTGATTATTTAAGAAAGAAGTTATTATCTTAGCTACCGCTGGAGAATGTGGCAAGTGTTATGATTTAGCTGGTTTAATGTTTCACTTTAAGAACTTTCCAACAGAGTCCCTTCCTGCCCAATGCATTCAGTTGAGGTTCCCCTGGGTTTTTTGATTCATAGTTACAATTGCTTCTCTGACGTGCATAATGTCCCTGGCCATAGGAAGCTTTGGCATTAACAGGTACAATTCCTTCTCCATGAGATATCCACTGAAGTTGAGAGCTGGTTTTAACTCCTGAACTGTAATAGAACAAAGAGTGCCCCCTGTAGTGTGGCTGAGAACACATTGCATCCTGAATCTTTGTTTGCCTTATAACTAGAAATTGTGTTTGCGTCTTGCTGTGAATATGTTTGTATGGTGCAGGCATAGAATTGCAAAGGAAAACTCGAGGAGTGACTGTGTGCTATCTTCACTACTGCTTAGTTTGATGGTTTTATATACACTATTACTTTAACAACTTTATCTTATATATTCGCCCTTGAATTTGACACTAATGTATACAATATTTGTTGTGGCTTTTTGTCCCAGAGGGGGAAAATTTTTGCTACAGAACAAGAAAAAAACCCTGCAATTTCTTAAAAAAATATAACTTGGCTTTGATCCAGTAAAAAAACCCAAAAACAGCAACAAAAAAATGCTGCTGTCATTATTAGCAAACCCAAGGGGACCATTAAATTTTCACTGGTGCCCAGATAAAAACATTTGCTTTCCATTCAAGTTGTTATTTTAAATCTGTCTAAAATTTAAATTTAAATAGGATGTGTCTGAAAAAAACTTTTTAAACTGATGTTTTATTTAATATTGTTTATCTTTTAATGAATAGAGTTACTCCCTATAAATTATACTGATGGGAAATAGTTTATTTTGTCTCTAAGCTCTTTTGCATTTAGGACAAAAGAATAAAATCAGTAGCAGTTCTCCTGCAAAAAACCTGTTGCAACAGGACCACGATTTATTTTCTACCAGGCTACCAATCAGTACTTTCAGGATTTAAAAACATATTTCTAAATTTAAAAGGAGATTAAGCCATTATAAATAATTTAATGAAGCCATTAGATTTTCGGTTTAGCATTAGGAACTCAAAATTGTGCTTCTGAGAAAGTGACCTCAATATAAATTGGACCAGAAAGAATCAGAAAGAGAAATTATCTGGAAACAAAAGGCAGAAAGTATGGAATTTCTTGCTTGCAGAGCCAGTTGCAACAAAACCTCTAAAACTGGCTGATGAAGATCACCAGATGAGAAAAAAACCCCAAACCAAACCAAATAAAAATAAATTTTTAAAATCTCCCCCAACCACCCAAATAACTAACCAATAAGCATAGACTACCCTGAATATTCTCAATATTAATTACTTTCCTTTTATCTGCAGAATATATCAGTTATCCTTTTCTCCATTCTCTGTCTACAGCATCTCAGTTTTTGCCTTTGTCTATAAAATTTCAGGCTACTGTTTGCAGATAATAATTTTCAGAACATCTTTGCTTCCCTGGGCAGTTTCTCCCAATTGTGCTCTCCTGTCATTCTTCTGATGCTCTCAAAGACTCTGCACACGTGTTCCTACCCAGTGAAATTTTTTTACTCAGTATTGGAAATATCTTTCAGCCTGTTATGGTGATAAGCTTGACTAGAAAAACGGGCGGACAAGGGATTTTATTTTGTTGCTTTGTTAATATCAATCAAACACCCAGCCTAGGCTATGGAAGATGGTCCTGTTTTACTTCCTTCTCCATTTTTCTCTTGAAACTTTTAGGGCTCTGCACTAGAATGCCAACATTGATCATAGATGTGTTCAATAGCTGTCATGGGCTAGTGAGTAGTGTTCAACTAGATGCCCATCATGAAACTATTAGTGGAGATTTTCACCTTTCCGTGTTTCTGCACAGAAACTATGTGTTGTAACCAAAGAACAGTAAGGTAGAAGAAAGATTTTAATACCACCTGCAGAGAGATTGTGTCTAAAGGGCCTCAGTGTTCTAGATGTTTAGTTCTTGTTTGATCTAATATCATATAAACAAGTAATTCCAATAAGAAACAACAGGTTTCAATTAAATTACAGCATATTCCTGAGTGTAAATCCATGATTTTAAGTTATTTTCCAAGTGAAACTGAGGGTTTTAGAATGCAGGTCAGAAAATACTATATTTTTCCCTGCTGATAGACTGATATGGAAGGGCAATTGGAACAGAAAGGTCTGGTCTTGCTCCCATCTCAGGGATTTATTCCTGTTGCCTTGCCTTGGAGATGGATGTGGCTAGGAATGTCTTGTTTTATGAGCTGGGACCTTTTTCCAGTTTCAAAAGACAGTTCATTATTTTGAAAACTGGTAAATAATGCACATTATTTTTCAACATGTAAATTGGAAATTAATTGAACCATCATAGAAAATTATTTTAATTGATGACACATTTCCAGGGATAATTCCATGATGCATGGAAATTTTCCCTAGTGCATCTTTGTAAGTGTTTGGGCTAGTAAGTGGTGAAGATATTTTACAGAATACACATTATTTCTAGTGTTTCTTGAATGGCAAAATTAATCCTCTTTTGTTCTTGTTGAATCATCTGTTATTTTTTAATAAGAGTTTTCGAGGAAATATCTTGTTTGAAATTACCACTTAATGAACTAAGTCTTGAGACAACATAGCTAAATCCTACCTTTTGTTCAAAAAACCTTATATCTAGTGTGATTTTTCCAGAGGAAACTGAACATCTGTGTTCTGCATGCTTGTTTCTCATTGTGGTCTTTGATGACTAACGGGATTTTTCTTTTGGTGATCACTATAGCCAACATTTGAAATAAATTTTTTCAAATAAACAAGTATCCATTGTCATATTCAACCTCTTGTGTGGTCAAACTCTTCTCCTGAATAAACTTTGTTTAAATGTCTGTCACTTTTTTATGCACATTATGAGCATTGGATCTCTGCAGGGCCATCTTTGATGGAAAACTACAAACAACCCTTGGGTCTTGTTTTTAACCATGGAGCCTCTTCATATTTGAGATGGATCTCTTTTTCCAAACAAATATTTACCAGGAATGCATGTTATAACAACTTCTGTGAATACAAATGTGTTTTGAATAATTATGCTTTTATTTGGATAGAGTTAAACCACATTTTGTAAGTGAAAGAAACTGCCCCAGTAAAAGGACAAAATTCAATCAGTATGGCTGGGTCTGAATAAGTGTTTAATAAGAAGGCACCTGCTAAATTAAGGTCCACTTCTCCTGTTGCCCCTGAGCAATCCAGGTCTGCCAGAAAAAATTGGTCGTTTAAACATTGCCTAACATTAGTTCACACGGAACTGTTTTGCTACTGTCAAAAATTAGCTATTTTGTGACATCCACCTGTTTATTTAGTTAGGCTAATCACATTTATGAGTCAGAAGGTAGAGGTTTACCAGAAGTTTTCCAGATATACATATTCATTTCTTTATAACAATGCTGGTGGTGAGCACTAAAGCTTGACAAACTTTGTTCCAGAAATCAATTAATTTTTTTTTTTGCTGTTATCCAGTTATTTGGTTAAAACATAAGTAGTTGCTAATATATATTACACTTCTGTAACTTTTTGGCTTTTATGTGGATTTTTTTTTAAGGGAACGGATTAAATTAATATTGATTTGAAAATTAGCACTTTCTTGCAAGGATCCTGATACCACAGATGTTTTCAGAAGTTATCCAGTTTACAAGAGAGGGGTTTACAGGGCACTTAGCAGAGAAGTTAGCAGAGTTGTTTGATGTGGTGTCAGAACATCTGGGTTTTGCACCAACATAACACTGTCATATGGAAGCACTACATTTCCTTAAACGGGCATTTGGTTTTATTTTATGGAATGCTTATTACAGAATTTATAGAAGATAGTAAACATAAAAGGTCTTTACCATAAAACTTAATTATAAAAACTTTGTATGGTTTATTTCAATGTGTAAATTTATTTTTTTGCTTGTTCTCAAGTACTTTTAAAACAACATTGTGAATCTCTGTATTCAAATATTAATTAGAATTTTTAAAAAAATCATTGTTGGAGTTGGAGATTGTCCACTGAATTTTTCCTCTTGTGATTGAGGGTCTTAGGAGTGAGTGCTTTCAGAACTCATGCAAAATAGTCATCAGGGCACAGTCAGAAGATAAGTTTTCTCAGTGACTTAAAGATGTTGTCAGTAGGAGGGAACATATATTGAAACCTAAGATACATTGCCCGAGTCCAAATCTAAAGACAGACTACAAGGAACAAGAGAACAAAGAAAACATTAAGAGACCCTAATGCAAGTTTGCTGGCAGATTCCTTTTTCTGAAATACCAGAACTGAATAGCAGTTTTCTGCTTTGTCTCTTTGTAATCTCTCCTTCTCCCTGCTGTCTAACAATGATGAGCTTCTACATATAAAAAAGATGTACTAATTCTTGTCTGTTACCCCCGGATAGTGTCATGGTTTTTAGGGCATTATCTGGAAGTAAGAACGGTTGCTCTCTTCAAGTTTCTGTAGCTCAGAGAAAGGAATGAAATAGAATGTTTACTGTTCTCAGTGAGCAACATAATATTTGGACAATCCATGTTTCAGAGGCAATCTGTAGCAGTCCTGTAGCATTGCTTGTGGATACAGGAAACTGGATACTTAAAAGCCATTTGAGGCTGACAGTGAGAGAGCAGTATAACCAGCCAGTGAAAGGGGCAAACCTTTACTTCTGCTTCGAGCAGGGCGTGGTTGGTCACCTTCTTGACTTGGTTTGTAGGCATCTGGTTTTCATCTTTAAATTTCTTCTTTTATTTTTAAAAACAAGTTTTAAATTACTCCTTTGGTGTGTGTAGGAGGAAATTTCTGGATTGCCTTTGTTAGGATCTTACACCATTTTTTGTCTGTCTGGGGTAAAAGGAGGATTTCTCTCTTTGTTTGTTTGTTTCAGGCTGACCTAGGATGTTTCAGTTTTCTGTCCAAACACTGGAACAGAAGTTCTTTCCAGACCTGCCTCACAGCCCCAGCCCTCTTTGTGTAACTTTACACCAGAACAGAAGTGTGAGCCAGTTTGCCTGGACCATAATCCCAAGGAAAGCCTGATATTTTTAGAGTATCTTCACATTAAAAAAAAAAAAAAAGTAACAAAAGAAAGACTTTTTTTCCCTTTTAATTCCAATATAGATTGTAGAAGGACAAATTAAATTTGTGTAGGTAGATGAGAAAAAACTGATGGGAGGGGTAAATAATCCTCCAAGTTTACATAGAGTAGAAACAAGGTATTATAACAAAATGCTATATTTAACAATATACGTTCTTTAAGATACTTGGCCACTTGAGTTTCAGCTTCAGCAAGGCTCAAGATCTTCTTGAAGAAATGTTTTTTCCATGTTGTCTGTGACAGCAGAAAACAGCAGTATTAATGACAGGGAATGATAGAAATATCTCAGCGTTTTTAGTATAAGAAAGGAAGTAAATTGTGGTCATATGTATCTTTTGTCTTGCTCAGAATGATCTCTATCGTGTTGGAAGTTTTTATTCGGAAGTCTGTGTTGACTCTCATGATTAGGGCCAGAAATTCTACAGCTGACAGGAAAGTGACCTATAAATAATGATCTATGATGGACTTATCATATAGTCACTAAATGAAATATTCTAGTACCTGTTTCCTTTGTCTTGTTTCTTGGTTTCTGTCTTGTTTAAGGTTATTCCTTTTGACATATCCCGCTAGCTATCTGGTAAGAGTGGGCTTTCTTTGTCTTGTAAATGTATTCCATTTTCACCAGAAAAGTATCACTGAAAATTGGAATTATTTTTGTGAACAATCACTCCCCTTGAATACAGTTGGATACAGTTAATAACAGATTTCCAAGTCAAATATAAATAACTTTTTTTTTAAGTGAAGGTTTATAAATACATGGATACAAATATTTTATAAAACAGGATTAGAGGGATTTGCTCACAAAGCAGTATGAATTCTGGTGTTTTGAGCAAATGAAAGTGTTACAATTTAGTAAGAATATAAATGTACAACACATCAAATACCCTATAATAATACATGCATTCTCTTAGTTGTAGAAAATCAGCAAGCTTATGGTAACAGCCCATTTACACTCTCTTAATCAATAAAAATGCCAATTTTTCAGCAAGGAATAAACGATTTCATTTACTAATGGTTAAAAATGTGCATGTGGGATGATAAGATCATGTAGGACTTTGCCTCCTAGCTTTTCTCATCATAACTTGTGTGGTCATGTCTCTAATGATGAGAATCTGAAGCCTCCCTGGATGCCTCTAATTGATAATTGCAAGAACGATCTGTGCCAAGTCTGTCCTCAAAAAGGGGACATCCTTATTATTGGGGTAGAGAAAGATGTTAGGAGGGAGAAATCTTAGCACCGCTCTAGTCCATGGGAATTTTACCTTTGAATTCACTGAATCCAGCATTTCACCCCAAACTTGTAGCTCAGCTCTCCGTTGTTTACTCTGAGTAGTGAGGCAAGCAGGAACACCCATGCCAAATGTGCTTGGTTAACATGCCTTCAGTGAGCCTGCCAAGAGTCAACTCCCCTTGCAACACAGTTCAGTAAGTGTTATACACATTGCACTGGCAGCTGACATTGCTTAAAAGTCTACAATAGAACACTGCATGAAAGAAGAACCATAAAAACTGGGGTTTGGGCCACCTATATTTCTGAAAAAATTGCAGAAAATATACGTTGGCAAATAAATTAGGGTATTCCTAATGAAAAGTAATAACTCAGTTGTTTTAACGTTTGTTTTGGTTTATAGGCTTATGACATCTAGAAGAAAAGATGGTATGACAGCAAGACCGTTATTGTTGTATCTGCTAGTCTCACCTTCCCTCCTTTTCGAAAGCAAGGTGATTTACTGCAGGAACAGGAATAATAAATATGTCTAAGTGGCTTAGTAGACCAGATATTTCCGCTTGAGATTATGCTTGGTTGATGGAATAAATCACAGTATTTGTTTTCTGTTTCCAGTTGAACCTCAAGGATAGTTGAACCTCAAGGGTAACTTTTATCTCATTAGTAATTCAGCTCACTGTGTTTGAGTAACTCAGTACATACACTGTTCACTCGTACTGAATTCAGAGTGTTGAGTCTACATCATTTTCTGTTGAACTACAGTAGAAAATATGCTGTGACCTGTGCCATGACCATTATTTGTAGTGTCTATGAGACAACTGGAGTGACTAACACAGGTCTTTGAAGACTACTCATTTATGCAAACTGTACTTTTGATTTAATTTGCTTTAATAAGGTTGCACATCTGCTCATTATAATGTCACTTCTTGGCAGAGCTGGAAGTGATGTTTTTCCACTGCAGAGTCTGCTCATCTGTCTAGTCACATACTAACCACAAAAAAAGAGGAATCATAGTTCATAACTGGCAATGGAGCTAGTCCACCCTTATTTCCCTTTTGTTTAGTAAGCTTCAACAAATGAAGAGATACAGCAGTAGTTGGTGAAAGGCATGCTTTGCAACAGTACTGGTAGTAAAACCCTGCAAATATCAAGAATGAATCAACTTTCTGTTTCTTTTCTTTAATCAGCTCTCCAAAAGTCTTGGAGAATGAGAAACAGCATACAGTGGTTGAAATAAAGTTGATAGGTAGCTGATAGAAACAGGCTGGCCTTAAACGTGTACAATAAGGAAAACAATAGTTTCATACTTGTACTGCAAGGGTTTGCTTTAGTGGCCATAATTGTACTGGGTGGAGCCAGCTACATTTCAGTCAAACTCTTCATAGTGGGCCCTAATAACATACTTAATTTCATTTAAAAGCATATAGATTCCATGCTGTGATCTGAATAGCTGAATATGGTGTAGAGTATTAAAAAAAATACCAATATTGAAATAAGTTATGATCACTCTGTGATGGCAAAATAATGAAAGCACTTGAGTATTCCTAATGCACCAAGCGTGTCTTTTCAGACTGCTCAGGTATCACCTGTGTGACTACTGCAACCAGTACCTGATTTACCTCATTTCTAACTCCTCATCCTTGTGTAAAACAAACCTCTACACAATATGTCAACCGGCTTGCTATAGTGAAAGCATCCTAAATATATAGCTTCTCATTCACAGAGCTAGGTAATATTAAGAGTATATAATGAATAATACATAATGAATTAAGAGCCTATAATGAAATAAGTCAATGTATGCATAATTTAATCTGTAAAAAGCCCTTTACCTAAACAATAATAGGTGCAAATAAGGCCTTTGGATTTATGACTGTTTGTCTAGTTGAGAAGACTTATGTTTGTTGAAGCTTAGGCTCTCTAGCTTCCACGATAATAGTGAGCAATTAATTTTATTTTGGGATATTTCTGTAAGTTCAGGATCCCAAAGTTATATAGGATTGCTTGACTAGTTGTCCATCTGTTAGTAAACAGCAAATTGCTTTTTCTTTTCCAAGTAATGTCTGGCCATTTCCTCATTTGCTTATCTGCATTTGTAAGCTATTATAAAAGGATTCAAAAAAATCCTTGTTTTGCATGCTGAGTTAAGAAATCTGAACCAGTTCTCAAGCTCCTTTAGATGCATTTAAAACCACATCTAGTAAGCTGTTAGATGTTAGCAGTACACCAGAAACATGTAGATTTTCAATGATACAGGAAATAGAGTTTTGCTTTCTTGATCTTAGCATTTCAGAGTTTGTTACTCAGCAGAGAACATCTGCTTGCAAAAAACCTTTCTTTTTCAGATGTGAGTTTCAAGGTGGCATCAGTACAAAAGATTTGAAATGCTTTGCCTTTTTAGCGAGACAATTTTAACGGATGATTTTCTGATTAACTTCCAGCACTTGCCAAAGCTTTTGCATAATTCTTCAGTTCTAATATACTTGAATGAATAGTAGCCTGCAGAGTAATGTCAAATAAACACATATTTCAAACAAGAGCAGGGGGAAATGTAATATTCAGAAGCAGTATTTGGCAGGAGCGTGATTCAGTAAGTTCTGAATAGCTGCTACCCGCTGTTTTACTACACCCCCTACACAGGTCTGCATCGAGGACCTGCAAAGTCTACAATTGCATGGGGGACCTAAATTCCAGGATTGTAGGAGTCCAATATTTAACATCAGCAGGAGAACTACAAAGCTAGCAATGGCCAAGGAAGAAACAGAACTCTAATCAAGACTGAATTAATGTTGACGTGATGATTTGAAACCCAACTTGAAAAATAAAACAATAGCAGATCTGGCCCTGTATGGTCTCATATTGCCACCCGGCCTGAATTGCTGTAGACAACTCGCAGCAGCTTGCCCGATTGCTGTCATTGTGCCAGAGGTTTGATACATCTGAAATCAGAATGGGGAAGGAGAGTAACTCTCAAATGAAAATCTCTGTGGAAGAGGCTTGTTAACCACAGTTTCAGATGAGCAGCTGGAGGTTGCTGAGTATGAATTTCCAAAGAATCATGTGGTGCCATTAATGCTTAGCAATTTTTTTCTGTAAATCTGTACAATGAACCTGAGCATTTTTCCTCTACCTTATGTGTTTAGAAACCAATATGTACAACAGTAAGGAGAGATTTTGCATGCAAAAGGAGTTTGAATCCTAATTCCCTCCTGTGGCAGAAACCCAAGTCCACACAGGATGTGATCTAGAAAAAAACCCCAAAACAAAACCATTGAAAGGTCTTCCACTGATTCCAGTTGGATTTGAAACAGACCTACAAGTCAGCTGCATCAGAGACAGAGAGGCATAACAGAGCCCTTTCTGTATCCTCTAGCTAACGGCCAAAGCAAAACAGTGCAATGGTAGCTGCTTCAGACAGGTATGATTTAAATCAAAGGAGTGATCTTCTGTTTGTCTTCTTCCTTTTGACATTCACTGAATCACAGAATCAGAATGGGTAAGGCGGGAAGGGACCACAGTGGTTCATCTGGTCCAACACTGCAGAGCATGAAGCAACAGTACAGTACAGTGGTATGTGCCTATAGGCTGATGGCATTGAAACAAATACCTCATTAAAATTTGTATTACCAGTTGTACTCCCTCTCAGTTTTAACACCTTAGCCAATGCAACTCTCATTTTTGCTCTCATCAGTTTGGTTTCTAGTTTAGTGTAAGGCCATCTCCAATTCTCAGGCACTTAGAAGTACTTTCCTTTGAAACAAACTTCCATGAAATCACTTCTATGTCTACAGGCTTAAGAACATCAGCACTGTGCTGCTGACATTTTTGACTTTGGCAATACAATAAAACAATAACATTAGGTGGGGTTTCCCTTCCGCTGTAGAGATTTTGAGCACAACTTCTTCCATCCTGACAGCAGCTACTTGACATTCAAACCATACTAGGGGCAGGTAATGTTTTAAGAACAATGACAAATCCATCCAAAAACATTTTGGAAAAGCAATGAACAGGCTTTAATTGCTTCAGCTGTGTTGGTCAAAACATTGCCCAAATATGCTAAATCTAGATCTAGCCACATGCTGGACAGTTGTTTCAAGATTGCAGGGCTAAGCCCATTAGTACTGGGTCCTTTATTTATATTTTAATGGTGGTAAAAGTTTCAATTCACATATAAGTGTATTTATGTGCAAAGATAATAGAATTCCGACTGATGTGGCATACAGTCACTTTAAAATCGAGTAAGATAAATTGAAATCAGGGAGACATTTGAGGTGTAACATCCTATTAAGATAAGATAGAGAAAGTCCAACTGAAAATTGAAAAAAATACCTTAAAAATGGTTTTCTTGCATTTATTTTCAAATTCTTTGTAGTGGTTTGATTTGCTTTATCTCCCTCCATGGCTCATAAGAATGACATCTGTTCTTACTGATAGCCTGGAAACTGCACATCTGCTATCAGAAATTCGTATCAGATACCTTCTGTCTTCATCATGGCTTGCTTGTTTATATACTTAAGGTGCTATATTTGTTTTTGAATGTATAAGCTCTTTGAAGCAGACATTTGTATAAGATCTTGATGTGACCTAGCTCTGGACTTCAGGTCTGCTACTCTCTCTCTCTGTCTAGTTATACCTATATTTGTATGTGTGTGTGTTTGTAAATACATATAATAAGTTTATAAGCAAGTTGCTGAAGCTGAGTTGTAAGAAAATGTAAGTGAAATGAATTTAAGTTAATTTTGAATCCTTAAAATGGGCTGACTTTGGGCAGACATGGAGCTTAAAACCCGTGTCCTTTTGAAATCTGACTGTTCTTCATCTACAGCAGGTGGTTCAAAGAAAAACAATCCTGTGCTTTAGCTTTGGGCTGTCTATTTCCAGAGAGATCCATAAACTTTGCAAAACAGATGGCTATATTGACAGCTTGCCAGAACCCTAGGGACCACACTTAGTCTAAATAAAAACATGAACAAAATCACTATTTATTTCTACTCATGACACCTTTAATAACTGAATCAAACTGAACTGCTGCTGTTTAAACCCAACAATGATGAGTCTTATTGTGAAAAGCTGGGGTTAAGTGGTGATGACAGTCCTAGTTTATGACCTTTTCGGGTAGTATCTTAGATAACCCTCTCTAGGTTAATAAATAAATAAATAAGAGGCCTTAGTAGAAATCATTTAATCAAGCATGCTGGCAATGCGTGCTACAGTTCTCTGAAGAGAGGAAATGGGATTTCCTGACGTGGTGTGCCAATGCGAAATGCATTACATGCTACTGAGGGAGCCCCTGGCCCACCCAGTGCCAGGAGGCTCATTTAACAGTTTTGTTAACATGGTTTTCAGTGCAAGAGACACTGCTTCTCTAGCTCATTAACCTCTGCTGTGTTCTGGAGACAGTGGATTCAGGGAAAAATACGCTGCAGGCACTTATGTATATACCAGCTATGACTAAGATCAACAGATTTTCTTTATTCAGAGAGAGTCAAGCAAAAAATAGAAGATGCAGTCAGCAACCATTGCTTACTATAGCTTTCTGCTGACATTCAAATGTGGAAAGGTTTTTTTATTTTGTCTTCAAACTCTGAGCTATCCATCTAACCTTGAATATCACCAGGAAGAAGTGCCACCTAAGTTTAGAGGAATATACATCAGAACATAACATATTGTAGCTGCAGGTCTTAATGGGTTTTGGAGCAGCTGCTGAAACTGAAGGAATCAAATGTATATTAAACAAAGGCAGCAATACAGACCAAAAAGTTTTGTGCTAGTAGGAGTCTGAGTACTCTTTGTATCATACTGTTTACTCCTTCTGCTTTCCCTCTTGTTCAAACAGTAGGACTTCAAGGCAAATAGCCAAGATGGATTCAGACTTTTGCTGAGGCTGATTCCACAGGCACTAGGCTGTGCCTTTGCAGAATAGAGCTGGATTGACACTTCAATGTGATGAAGCATAAACTCAATATTTGGATGCTATGTTTACTGGTTACATGAAAAAATGAAGATTCCCTGCTAGTGTCTTCTGAGCTGCATGAAGCCTCGTGTGCAACCTGACCCAGAACTGACCCTTGGAGCTGGCAGCAGAGGTTTCTGGTTAGTTTATTAGGCAGTGAAGGGATCTGTCTGTAGGGTGAAGCTTGGGGCTCCCGTGCAAAGCACTGTCGGAAGAGAGGGTCTTTATTGAGCTCTTTCTTTAACTTTGAAATCCATGTGTAGAGATTTATCTTTTAATGACTGATGGGATTTGCAAGGAATCCCACTGCTATCATTCTGGACATGTATGCAGTCCTGGCCTGTGAAAGTACTCTTGGCTGCAAGGATGGAGTTGATGATAAGCACCTGCTTTTCCAGTGTACCACACAGCTTAGAGAGGTCGTTTGCTCCTCAGTTTCAGTATTATGAATGGTCCTCCTGAAGCCGAGATAAAGTATCTTTGGGCAGTCTGCTTATTAGGTGGGTGCCTGAGCCTGCATCAGAGAAGCCTTTTTACTGTGTTGCTGAGAACTGATTGGACTGGGAGTTATCTACCAGATTTTGCAACTACTATCTAGTAGATAATAATTCCTGTCACAAGTGCTGTGACCCCTTAGCTCCCACTGCCCTTTAAGCTCTATAAGTTTTATTGTTAAGGGATTTCCAGCCCATCCCTATTCATTACCTTGGAAACATAAACAGAAGCATTACTGAAAATGTCTAATAATGAATTTAGCCTAAGCACCCTGCTGGGAGGTAGAGGAACATTATTATCCCCATTTTACAGTTGAAGAATAAGTTGCAGAGTTCAAAGCTGTTCACCAGATCTCCTTCTGCCAAGTCTGTCCTGCCTACAGGACTAGGCTATTAACTTGAATTTCTCTTCTCACCACTAATACAACAGAATCAATTGCAAGATAGGTGGTCTCTCATGTAATCAGATTTGAAACCTTTAAGGCTCACTCTAAATTAAAAACAACAGTTTAAATCCTGCCCATAAACTTGCCAGCATTAGCTACATGTTCCTGCAGCATCACTTTAATAGTCTCTCTGTGAAACACGACTTATTAGAAGGTAGAAAGCAGCTGCTGGTGCATAAATTACTGTATCATCTCTGTCTGCAGTTTCCTTACAAATCCCAGAGCAACAGTTTAACATGACTGAGAGCCATGTCCTTCTCACTCTTTCACAACAGAGATGAAAATGTCATGGGTATCTCCATTTTTCATGTAGCTATGGCTATGCTTATTCTAAGCATTGATAAATCAAGATATTGACTTAAAAATAATGAGATTTTAAACAGATTACATTATCTGAACCTCTCCATGTTTCATGTGAGGAAGGTTAATGTTTTTAAGTATTTCTTTAAGAACAGAGCTTCAGGTTGGATGGGTTTCTTCAATAGAGGCGAAAGCATTTGTATAACCTCTTGAATCCTATTGCATGGATTTCAATGAAACAGCACAATTCTGATAAAGTTCCAAGGCAGGGAAAAATCTCTCTTGCAAGCACCTTAAACTCTGAGGTGGTAGTCACACAAAAGCAGATATCAGTAGCATAGAAATTAAGAAAATGTGTCATATGGGAGAGTGGAACAGATAAAAGTCCCATTTGAGCTGGAACTCTTTGGAAAATTATAAGTCAAGTGAGGGAAGTTCAAAGAAAGTTTGATTCTATATGCTCAAGGAATAAATGCTACTCAGAAGGAAAATACTAGAAGAGTATATGAACCACTTATTACTAGGTCTTAGCTTTGAAGACACTCAGGAAGGTGCTAATGATAAACACATCCAAGGCTGGATTAGAGGTCCATAAAACCTTTGATCTCACAGAAGTGAGAGTGGAAGACAGATCTGGTGAGTGAAAAGCCCTTGATATTGTCTTCTTGGAAAGAGAGTAATAATCAAGAATAGAACAGAAGTATTCAAGCTTTCCATGCATTAAGTTACTGGGGAAAAATGAATTATAAAAACATTAATAGAAAAACATTTCTGTGAAGGAAAGAATCAGGTACGTATAAGAGAAAGAAGGGAAATGAGGATAAGGCAAATGCCACTTAACTGTGTAGACTTGATAAACCTGGCAGGTACTATTTGAAGAAATGAGATCCATGCTTATGCGTGCATCCCTTCTTAGATTTTTTAGTTTTTGACTGTCTTTTGAGCAACAAGGTGTTCCAAAGGGATTCATAGAAAAAAATAAAACTCAAGGCACTAGAAAACTAGTTTCTCAGTGACAGGAAAACCAAGTAAAGTGGTATAAAGAAGGATTATTTTGGAAGGAATTTGAGCTGCTGCATAAACAACAAATCCAGGGTGCACTCACAGAAACTTTAAATCACAGAAAAATTAAAACTGTGAGTTGTATGGTTAAAGGTGGCAAAACCCATGGATTCTGTGGCTATTTAAAAAGGTTCAGTGGGAAACTATGCAAAAAACTAATTTAAAAAAAGTGCTTACTACACTTGCTCAAAAGTATAGTTATTACCTGAGTGTGCTATTTGGAATAGATATCCAGAGTACATGAGAAACAGTTCTTAATAAACCATTTCAAAGATGAGAGTTAATTAAGTTGCAGCCAGGAAGGATGTGGAATATGGCATAATTAACCTTATTGTATTATACTTGTGCTGGCAGCTAAGTTCAGGAAAAAGGCTTAAAGTGGGAGGCACTGGACAGCCTTAGGAAACATGAAACTTGTCCCAAACTATTCCTTACCTGAATCAAGAGGTCTTGGGGTTTGTATATAAGTGTCAGGATAGTCCATTGCAGCTGTGGGCTTGCCTGTGAAGAAAACCCTTGGTTAGGCTAAGTATTTATTTGAACTGTGCTTCTTATAAAATCTTGAATACTTGGCTTAATGGACTTGAACAGGAGTCCATCAAGCCAGAGCACAGATGAAGTAGATGGGGGCAAGGCTGAAACTTTGGAACAATGAGACAACTATTTTGTTTTTCTGTAGAATAATTTACCAAGTTCCTATATATTACAAGTGGGGCTGTACTTTTCTCCAGCTTTCTGGTGACGTAGAAGAAATGTGTCAGGATACTCTTGAATGGACTTAGAAGCAGCTGGACCATATTTGTAACCCTGGATCTTGGCCAAACTGCCCTTTGGGTACCCTTCTACATGGGTGCATCCTACCTGAAATATCAGCTTCTGCTGTTTGAACGTCTGGGGGACATAGTTGTTTCTAGTGTTCCAGTCCTAGGAGATACCCAGCAGAAATAATGTGCTGAGCTAGAGGTGGGTTGCTATTTAGAAAAGTCGAGGAACTGTTGGCATTTCCTGTGTTTACAGAGCAGTATACCTTATATATGAATACTACATTAATAGCATGAAATATGAGGAAGCTGATGGCACTGACTGGGAGCCAGAAGTGCTGTTCTCCTTCATGGCAACATTTACACCACTCCACTGAATAAATGTCCATTAAAATATTAGAAACTCACCACAACAGCTCAGTGTCTTCATCACTTTATGCCAAATTCAAAGTAATAGTTGGTAGCAATGCATTCCCCTAACTACCATGCTGTGAGGTTCTCGTGTCAGCTTTTCTCAGTCCCTACTGCATGAGCTCTTTGAATATGCTTTAAAGCTACAAATACTGAGATGTACATGTGTCCAGGGTGGGCAGAGCACCTGTTTAAGTGCCTTACTAGATGGCCAGTCACTTGCAAAAACAAGAGTGCCATTTTCTGTAAAGAACAAGGACACCTGTAACCACTGCAGTCCCCAGCACAGGTCAAAGCAAGATCTCTTCCTCCAGAGGTGAACAGCGAATCCTGATCATCACCCATATTCAGAGCATTTACTTTAGCTTCTCTTATCCAATAGCTGTAGGGTTAGCCTCTCTTCCTTTCTCTTCCGTAAATCTTGTTTCTGTCAAAACAAAGCTTTTCTAGCTGAAAATTTTCAATATATTAGATCCAAACTGATTAGTAACTTCGGATAAACAGAACTAGATTTTCTTGGTAAATGAACCATTTCTCAAAGTTACCTGCCTAGATCTGCGTGTGAACGTCTTACTTGTGTTTTCATTGACAAAGGCAATAATCATGACCTCCACAACATTGCTCCTCAAGAAGTGAAGGCCCTTACTCGTGTGGTAATCGCACCATGGCTTTCCAACCTATTTCCTTGACAGCTGTAGCTGTCTAGCAAATAAGTTTCTTCAAGTATTTGCAATCTTAAAGGACAAACAAAACCCAGAAGCTGAGAATGCCAGTCTTTAATTGCACTCTACTGTAGAAGCTATAAGCCTCTGATTATACCTATAAGCTATTCTCATCTACAAGCCTGCTGATAACAGGGAGCTTGGTGCACTATGAAAGCTGTACTAGCAGAAATGAAGAGGAATACTGGCAAAGTGAAAGGAATGGAAAGCTCATGGGAGGAAATTATGACAGATGGATTCAAGAGCAGAGCTGAGAATCTGGCACTT
This sequence comes from Atrichornis clamosus, assembly GCA_013400975.1. Classification (NCBI taxonomy): domain Eukaryota; kingdom Metazoa; phylum Chordata; class Aves; order Passeriformes; family Menuridae; genus Atrichornis; species Atrichornis clamosus. The sequence goes on along the minus strand of WBMZ01003118.1, from coordinate 43,160 downwards.
GAGGCAAAGACTAAATGAATTGTGAAAGTCTCCTACAGTAAAGGATGCAGCTGTCTTATGTTATCCACCTAATCTTTCATCTCCAGGAGCAAAAGATTTTTAATGAATGATGCCAAACTTGTTCTCCTTGTCTTGCATGTGTGGAACAACACTCATAATATGGAATCTATCCAGTATTTCTCTTTCTGAATATCCTAAGTCAGTCTTCCTCAGACTTCCTGTGGTCTTCCTCTGGAAGAAGTTGTCCATTTGCCAACTTCACCCTCACCAGTACAGCTATACACTGGTTAGGTTCACCAGTAGATCTTACAGCTTTTAGATGACAATTAAAGAAAAATCAAACCATTGATCATGCATATTCTTTCCTTCCTAATTGCTTCAAGAACTATCTCCACAATAGAAATACCAGCTGAAAGTGGACTTTGGATAAATCACTAACAGGACTACAGTTGTGTCACATAAAATATTCACTTCATTCTTTTGATAGAACGATTAAAGGAGAGTGATTCAGGATCAATTTCATGCAGCTGCAGGTACTCTTCAAAATATTGGTCTAACTACTTTATATGTTGGTAACTCTGGGTATTTCTGCTGTTGTCATGACAGAATGTTTGCAATAATGCATATGATATTCTGAAAACTAGCAGGGTATTAATCAGAGATAAAGTACTGTCTGAAACCTTATAAGAGAAATATACCTTGTGTTCATGTTAGTAAATGCTAGCCTGAATTCTGTCTAAACTCTTGGTTAGTGCTTGGCTCAAAACAGGGGGAGGATGATGTTAGATGCAAATACAAATGGTGTTGCTTCAGTAAGTGGTCCTTCCTGAGCTTTGAAAATTTACCTCTTTCTTTTTTAGAAATTGAAATAAGAAAGAAAAAAACCCTCTTGACTGGGTTTGGATTTATCTAATGACTTATTCAGTGATGACATAACATATATTATTAATATAGATTTTAATTTTATGCATCTAATTTTTTGCTGCCCAGTCTACTCTCTCTTGACCATGCTCACACAGTTTAGAAATATTGAGGGTTTTAAAATAAAAATGTTGTTTACCAGAGGTAGTCATCTCCATCAGCTTTCTTGCCTGGATAGGTAGGTAGCAAATTTGTGTGAGTAAATAGCACATTTATTTATCATCTTTGGTACTTGGAAAACCCCACATAATATATATATATATTGCACTAGTGCCACTTTTCATGAAGACCCCCAGGGTCATGAAAGGCTATGGAAACTCTGAACACCCATGACAGAACTTTTAAATGACTAGCAGAAAGTAGAACTCTATGTAGTTTCAGTCCTTTTTACAAGTCCGCGTGTTTTAAGAGGAGGGTTGGCCAGAAAACAAGAATTCTATTTGCAAAACTTTTTGAGGTTTAAAATATACAACAGTTTTTCTATGGAACATTCACATGACCTCTTAGAATTTCTTATAAGTATTGGTTCATTATGGCATAACTCATTTCTTGGGTAGAAAACTTTTCTTGGAGTTTCTTATGCAAAGTTTCTTTCCTCTAGTATATAGTGTTTTTCATTTCTATCTGTTTTAATTCTGGTATTTTGTAGTAAAAATACATTAAATGAACAGGATGGTACAGCTCTTACAGAAGAGGAAACATTGAGCCAGGTCAAAGATGGAGTCTGAAACCTGAGTCATCCAGAACCCCTTGAAGTGGTCAGGCTGTTAATTATTTTGGTTTTGGCCAGCCAGTTCATTCTGCAAAAAAGATAAATTAGCCAGTAGTGCTGTCATAGAAACCTGCATGTTGATTTGATAAATTGTCAATATCCTAAGAAATTTTAAAGCTCTTGACCAATCTGGCAGTGATTTTCTTCTGAAATCACAGTTAAGCAAGATTTAAGAAATTGTTAGGGTTTTAATAATTTTTTTAAAAAATGCAATATGTTCTCCTTCTTGTTTAACATGCCTTGAAAAATATAGAGGACATAATTCTTGTCCAAGCACAAGACTTGTAATAACTGCAATCCAAGACCAGAAATTTGATTAAACTATGCTTCTAAAGTCAGTATGAAAACACATCACCCAAGGCTTGTAATATCTTTCCCTGCCTTGCTACACTCAATAAAGATTTATTTCTGATTATTGGCTGGTATAAGTTTATTGCTGAGAGTGTGAGGAAAGAAAAGAACTACTTAGAAATTTTAAACTGTATTAGCTTTATAGTTTACAAATCCTTTTAAGCACGTTGTAATAATTCAATTTCCAAAGTGCTGATGTCTTCTGAAAAATTCTCTATCAAAAAAAAAAAAAAAAAAGAAAAAAAAGAAAAAAAAAAAGGTTCTATTAGTCCTTAATTGTGGGTGTGGAATACTTGGCAGTTCTGGCTCTGACCTGAACTCCATTACACCTAGTGATACTCACGCACTGACACATGAATACACCCTCACATCAGCATTCTATTTCTGTTTGGCCCAGTTAACTCTTAGAAAAACAAATATTTCTAAACCAGCACAATTTTCCTTGGTTCTGGCATGAAATTACTGAGCCACAGAGTCTGATGATGTGAAAGTGCTCTGCTTTCCCTGCCTTGCCCATGTCAAGCGCCAGTCTTCCACATGTTTTCGTGACACAGTCTTGTAGGAGTCAGCAGAGTGCTGTATAGACTTTGGCCCAAACAGCTGGATGACTGACTGAATCTGCTCACTGACTTCAAATCACATGTTATCAGTGAAACCTTTGCTGCGGTGTTTCCTTTCATTGTGTCCTTAAGCTGACCATTTCCTGTTCATGTCCTTTAAGCAGAGAATATGCAGAAGATCAGGGTCAGCCCCGACGCTGCAAACGCTTCACTTATGGTTTGGGAAGATAAAAGTGTTATTTTAATAGGGTTTGAACAAACATAGAAGTTGCCTACACTTCTTTTTTTTTTTCTAATCAGTTGCAAAGAACTGATCATAAAAATTGCCTACATCATCAATTTTTAGCCAATACCAAACTGATTTTTTAAAATGTGATGTGTAGTTGCAGCTGGATAAATGCAAGCTGTAGCAGTCTGGTGGAGGAACCAGAATGTTTTTAAATGACCCTACACTGTAATTTAAGCCAAGTAAATATAATGATTCATCGCAGGAGGATAAATTATTGCCTGGAAAAATGCCAAAGCATTTTAATTTGTAACTCCAACATGCCTCTCTTGGAACCCTTGTAGGGTGTCTGGGATACAAAGTTATTTTCCAAATTGTTATATAACTTCATAATTCATTGTGGGGTTTTTTTCCCTCTCTCATTCAGCACACACATACATATGCTTAATTTAGACAAAAAGTTTGCTTTAAATAGCCACCTGAAAATCCTCTGCTATAACACCATGGGAAAATCACCTTAGTTGTGATTATCAGCAACATTCAGGATTTCAAATTAGAGCTGCAGCAGGTGTCAGGGGGCTACTTGTCACCACAGCTTGGAAATGTGACAAATCATGAGAGCTGGTTGGATGTCCTAGGCTGTTATTAGCCATCTGCAGCTCTGGGAGGGTCAGCTGCCTGGACTTGACCAGTGCCACCCTTCAATTAGAGAATTGACAGTTTCAGCCAATTTAGAGCTGATTTTGTTTACTGTTTATAAAAGGAAGATGCATCACATGGTGCTGGGCAGACTTGTTTCTGGGGTTTTGTGGAAATTGTGATATACAATTTAGGATTCGACTGCCTGTCTCCCTTGGGCCCAAAGTGGGTATGAGTCTGTGCTTCTGTGTGCTGCTCTGAGTACCTTCTCTTCTGACATGTCAGGACGTTCAGCTGTGTAGAAGAAGCTACTATTTGCTTGTTTATGTTCATTGTAGGTCATCCTTACCGTAACCAGACACAGGGTTACTCTTGCAATGTCCCTCCTTAGCTCCTGGTGCTTTCAAGAGTTCATTTGTTCCCATATCAGTTCTCAGAGAAGTCACTCACTGGTCTGAAATTTGAAAGTTCAGTGGCTAAAAAAGATTAAAATACTACTGTGTCTCATTCCTCTAGCAGAATACTAAAGTTTTATCACGGTCCTACCATTTCCAAGACCAAATAAATACTTGAAAATAGGATAGAAGAACTGTATTTTGATAGCTCTAGCAGGCCTTCCCCTTTTTCTCTGAAACATATTTGAAAACACTCTGCAGCTAATTGGAGTTACTCTGCATGCCAAAGAAAGTTGTGATGAGGTTAAACAAAAATAAATGATTTTATTGTATTGTATACTTTGTTAGCTATCTACTATATTTTCTGATATTCATCAGTATAGAAGGATATTAATGATTCCACTTATTTTTAAAAATTTCTTAGTGTACTGATGTGTCTTTGAAGAAATTAATGGCACACTTAAAATCCTGAAAAATCGTATAGATGATATTTTACTGTGCTAGAAGAGAAAAAAAGTAAAATTCAGTACATTTGATTCTCACTTTTTGTGCTATTATTTTCTTCTTGGGAAAAGGTATGGGCAATGAAAATGATCTAATAAATTTTGCCTTCCTCTACTGTTTAGAATATAATTTCTCTATTAGATAATAAAAACGGAAAGGAACATGTACTGTGCCTTGGAATGTTATTCAAAGTCTCTCTCACACCTCTTTGCTGTAATTGGCCAGCACTACGGTTTAAAGTATCTATCATGAAGTGAGTCTTTACTATCACCTCCTCCTTCTGGGATCACAGCCTTCAGAGGTCTGTCAGGGTATACTAATGCAGTGTGAACTGACATGTGCTCCGTAGTTGTGTTGGAAGATCAGGAAGAGAAAGCTCTTCTGTTCAGGAATTGCATAGGACACATTTCTAGAACAAGCCTGGATCTCTCATTCTACTTCTACCTGTACTATAGTGCACCTCTGGCAATCAGAGCCATAAAAGCTTTAGAAATCAATAAAATAACAGTTTATATATTTTGTATATGATGTGTATCAAAATATAACATGGGCAATTCTGACTACAGAGAGTACAGTTCCATGGAGAGTTTCTGCTAAGATCACGTTATAAATCATGAGTAGTTTGCACAGTTTAAAGAGTGTTAAGCTAGAATTCAAGACCCTCAACTAAAGGTACCGAGGTTTTACTTTCGCAGTGAATGGATTAGACCTATACTGTGTGTACATATGTGGCTCTGCCTGTCTCTCAGTGCAATACTTGGGTTTTTAAACCAAATGCAAGATCTGGTGATCTTTTCTTTAGGGGTGGAAATGCAAAGATTTCGTTGAAGTGGAAATTTTTTCCTCGCCAAAGTTACTCATTTCCCACCTTTCCAGCCTCTTTAGCATTCACGGAAACAGGTGTTGGGAAATTTCCATTAGCCTGCACTATGAATGCTGTGGTAGGACACTGTGACTGCTTTGTTATCACATATCAAACCAGCCAGGGTTTCTTTGGATGGTAAGGTGAGCAAACACATCTCAATGGCATTTTAGATAAAATCAGTTGCAAAAGAAGGGTAGTGACAGGATGAGGGGTAGCAGTTTTAGACTGAAAGAGGGTAGATTTAAATTGGATGTTAGGAGGAAATTCTCCACTGTGAGAGTGGTAAGGCACTGAAACAGGCTGCCCAGAGAAGCTGTGGATGCCCCATCCCTGGCAGTTTAAGGCCAGGTTGAATGAGGCTCTGAGAAACTGGTCTACTGGAAGGTGCCCCTGCCCATGGTGAGGGGGTTTGGAACTAGATTATCTCTAAGGTCCCTTCCAACCCAAACTATTCTGTGATTCTATGATAAGTTTCTCAACAAAATTCTATAATTTTGCACTAATATACTCTACAGCTTTTTACTGATTTATGGAAGAGAATGACAGCTTCCTCCTCAAATATTTTCACATAACTAGGTACTCTCAGGCTATTCTAAATAGTAATGGAGATGTATATAAAGCACATAGTATTCAGAGCCTATGCCTATACATCCTGGATGCTTCCAGGGAAACCAAGGAGGGAAGAATATTTCAGTAAGTATGTAACAGACAAGAAATAATAAATGAATTTTCACTTCTGTGACACTTGCTGAGAAGCTGAGATTGAATCAGTCTACATAATCTGCATGTCTGACTCTCATATACATTTAAAAAAAATTCTTAAATTTTAGAAAAGCTTATTTCAATGTAAAGGAGACAAAAATTAAGTGTGTCACAAAAACAAGTAAATGTCTTCTTGCCTCACTGGGTATAGTGGCATATATATTTGTTAATGTACAGGAACTCATGGAAGTGCACTCACTTAAAAGCAGTATGACTGATCAGAACTGTAACTGGATGGATTTTTTCTTGATTTCTAAACTAAGAATACAAAGTCATTTTTTCTACTCTTCTGTTAGTGTTGTTCATATACTAATGAACCTATTATACTGTAAAGAATTCTAAGAGGTTGGAAAACACTTCCAGGGAAAGAGAAAATTAGTATATAAGCACAGAGGTTGGAGAGAGGTTAATCTTATATGTGTGTGTGTGTGTGTACATATGTTAAACTCAATGTCTGTAAATTAAAACTGAAAACTAAAAAAGTGGTTGTTTTGGGGGTTTTTTTTCTTGTTATGCAGTGAGTAGAAGTTTGTCTGGTTGTAAAGATCTGTTTAGTAAAAGGTTTTGACTTAACTGGAGCAAGGAGTGTTCAAAGTCTTCTTCTGTCTGTTGAAGGATAACTAATTTGTAATACACTCTCCCCTCAAAGGGAGCAGATTTACATTTCCTAGTAATAGTGGAATGTCTGGACCACAAAATGAGCCTTAAAAACCCTGTTTTGAAGAAATCCCTGCCAATGTTGGATTGTCACAGTAATGTTTCTTTTTCCTTCTGTTTTTCATGCATTATTTGGGAGGACCACACAGCATAGGGAACAGTGGTGTACCATAACTGCCACTGAAATAACTGCAGTCTGAGAAACTCTGAGTGCAAGGAAATGGAAGATATTCAGGTGCGAATTACTGAGGATTTACCCTCCAAAGGCTGCATAAATGTTTAAGTTTGTTTACATTTAATCACAGTGGATCTCCAGTTTCTGCTGTGATCCAGTATTTTAACTGGATGGATACTCACAGGATGCTACTGGTCACTGGTAATGCTTGAACGTTATCCAGACACAGCCAATGAAGTACTTGTTACTGTTTGTTCTGTTTATTTGCAAAAACCATAGTTTGATCTGCTAGGAGTCCATAAATATAAACACCAAATTTTAAGGCTTTTACTCTGAGTTCAGAGTATTTAGAGAGTAAAACAAATTTTGTTTTGAAACATGGTAATACAGTTTCAAATCTAAGTGTGGGGCACTTTTCTGGAGAAGAGCTAAGTTTCATTATTAAAAACAATAAAGACCCCATCAATCAAATTCAGCATGCTAGAAATCAATGAAGAACAAAAAAACATAACAGCATCAAACCATGCCAACAGTGTTAAGCACTAGTTGGCCTAATTTCTACGTTATGACATTAATTACAACTTGGCTATGTCTGGCAGGTTGGGCTGAACAAATACTAAACATGGCATGAATATGAACTATCTGCTGGGAACCTATTTGGCTTTTTATTATATATAACTGTTAAGTTTACAGGAGTATAAAAGTGAAGAGTAGAAGCTCAAATGTCATAATTGCATTCTCCTTTTCAAGTAAGATCCATATTGAAGGTTTCAAAGTTTCTTAACATCTGTCAATTTGGACTCCAAATTTTGATGATAGTGTAATGAATCAGTGAACAAAGTAAAGTCATATAAATGTCTCTGTATGGTGACTATGCTTACAAGGATATTTACATATGAATAGATGTATCTTTATGCAAAAACATACCTTGAATTGCACGAATTATTCACAAGTGCATTTTATGAATTGAACCTCATTACTCTAAATACTGACCTAAAGACACTTTACAGTGCATTTTGGTCTCATACCCTTATATATGCATATGTGTACATATATATATGGTCATATTTATCAATTGCATGTAGCAATTAAGACCTTAAGCATTGGCAGCACTTCAAATCAATATATATATTTCAGAGATATGTGTGTTCTACTCTTACATGATGGGAAAGATGTTTCAGTCCTGGATATCTGTCTTTTCATAAATTTAAGCTGAGACGTTCTCTTTATTCAAACACACACTCTTTTATTCTCGTTTTGTAGCTTAATTACATACTTCAGTCTTCTCCCCTAATATCTAATTTCATTGAAATTGTTAGTAATTCTATCTTGACATATGCAGATATATTGGGGAAAATACACTGAATGTTTGGACTTGTTAGTGAACTGGAAAACTGATGTCAAATTTCTCTTTTGAAAAGTGCGAATTGTGAGTTTAAAGTGTAAAAAGGATGGTTTAAATTGTCTGGTTAATTCAAGTCCCTTGAACCAGTTCCAGTCATCTTGTCATTTTTAAAATCTTTGCTAAGATTGAAAGGTTTTCATTAAGAAATTCACTGGGCAAATTTTGCTCAAACTGTTGATAGCAGCAGCTGCTTTTCCTTTATGAATTATCTGTAAGGACAGACACATTTGGGAGCTTTCAACAGAGAAGAAAACATATTACCTGCTATAGTGGCAAGTTTTCCATTTAACTGTGTAACGCTGCTTAAGGGTCATCCGGTCCCCTTCCAGAGATATGTTTGCACAAGAATTGTTTAAATGCAAAATAGTAGGACAGGGAATTCTCTATTCCTACTTTGAGTGCGATGTAGCAGATGAAGTAAGAGTGTACTGGGTGACTAGATGACTCTCTCTGGAGACAGAAAGTAATCTCCAGATCAGTTTGGATTATAGGCCACAAACTGCTGAACAAAGGATGCATTTGAGCTGTTCATTTCAGCTAGGATTTAAGATTTCTGTCAAACTGTTTCAGCTAACTCTTTGCTGCTTAATATTTGTGGTTAGTGACCAGATGACTGAAGAAAGAAAATCAGAGTTTTGAGAAAGCCCTAATGAACATTCCTAGGCGTGAGCCTTTGTACAAGTACTCATGAGACTTCTTGTTTTCCTCAAGCATGTTGGCTAAAAAAATACTCACATGTTTTCTGAATATAAATACAAAAGGTCATAAATACCACTGAGGTGAATTCATGGTTTTCCTGTAATACATATCTCTGTGTCCTTACTGCGCAGTATTCACCCATGTCTGAAGAGTAACAAGGGAACTCTTGGAATGCAAATGTTCTTTATCAGCTGGGAAACAAGCAACAAAATATATGTTGTACACAAAATCATGCCTCTAGATCTGAATCAGCCACATATGCAAAAACACAGAATAAAAGTAAAATCATTGAAGTAAAATTTCATTGTGCCTGGGAAAGGCTGAAGCAAAACAACATTAAAAGTAAATCACATTTAAACTGTGCAAAAAAACTGCTGTATGGACTGCTAAATGCTACTGAGGGACTGGATGTGTTACAGCTGCAGATGTTGATTTGTAATACTAGGCCATGCAAATGTTCTTCTAGGGACAAATACACTATAGAACTATAATATAACAAAATTTTTAAAAAGTATTATATAGTACAATTATAATTTGTCTAAGGTAGAAGCCTCAATGCTGCAAGGAAAATCATTAGAGTAGGATTCTTTACCAAACATTGCTGATGTATGTGATCTTAGAAAATGATCTTCAGAAATGTTAATTTTAATAAAACTGTTACTGGTGACCAGTTCCTACATATATTTTAAAAGATTCATCACAGTCCTGCAAGCAGAACAGGAACTCTGGGGACTTCCTGGACCTGATTGACTGAACACTGGACACCCAGTTTTTCTTCATTCCATCAGATATTTTGTACAGAATGCTGAGCTGCTTCTGGAAAATTAAATTAAATTGGAATTTCAGAAATCCTGCAGTTTTCAGAATCAGATTTTATAAGAGGTTGTTAATATATTTATGTATCATCCTTTAAGTACTTCTGTCTATAAATGAGTATTTTTTTTTCTCTTTTTAAAAAGGAAATGAAAATGTAGAATTTACTCAAAAGAACAGACTTAGTTTACAGAGGTCCAGAATGACTGTTGCTCTTGTACCCTTAACAAAGGAGAATTCATAAGATTCTTTCTAAACCATTTTTATGAAAACAGAGCAAGTTGAAATTTATAGAAAATATTTGACATAATGTACAAAATGGGAAATTCCATAGGATTATGTGAGAGTAAGGATATTATGCACAGAAATTATTATTCTTTAGAAAAAATCAACTGTTGGATTTTTCAAAAACTGACATGTTACAGCATTCTGTCAGCTGTGGTAATAAACTGGTCATGGATGCATTTTCTGAATCTCTCCTTAAAATTTACATGAATTGGAAAAAGTGAAAATTGAAATCATCAGGGTGACATGGAGAAAATGATTTACACCTTGTATCCAGATAAGAGCAAAACAACCATTTCCCTTTGACGTTCTTTCCATTTTTTTCATTTGTTAGCCTACTTGTAGCCTGGGACATTCTTATTTGAACACCCTTTTAACACTACTTAATATGTCCTTCAACGCATGCACTATTGATATCAAAATTTCATTGTTTTAGAAACTTTTTATTAGGATTCATAGCCTTTGAACTTTGTATTGTTATCTGCCAAAACAAAATGACAATCAAATAATTCTGCCACCCTTTTTTTTCTGTCCTTCCACTTTTTTTCAACTTCCTTGCTTTTCATTATTACTGTTACTCTGAAATGACATTATCACAGTGGAACATAAACAAAAGATTAGGTATCTCATCTGGATTAGCTTCACAGCCTCTCTCCTTTTCACCCCCAAAAGCTCGATGACCTGCTAAAATATGATATCAGCTGCGTTTTCTTTGGCCAGCTTGGTTCACTTGACTTGACACTAGCAAGATCAAACTACTGCAGACTGTCAGCATAAGGGATATCCTTTGAAAAACAGAAGTTTTTCTTGTTTAGGGCCAGACTTTTTTCCTAACTCCTTTATCCTTTATATTTTGGATTCCCCTTCCCATCTTCACAGAATGAAAATAAGTCTTTATATACCTACAGTTGCCCTCAGAGTGTTGCTCTATAAAACAGCAATTATATATTGAACACTCCAGCAGAAATTAAAAATCTATTTCAAAGATAAAAAGCAAGTAATATTTCTTTTGGATTTTAAAATTCAGGTCTCAAAATTAAGAAAATTTTGCTTTTCAGCTGGCAGATGTTTAAGCAACTGAAAGATAACTCCTGAAAACTATGCTAGTTTCAGATTCTGATATTAATGTTACTTTCTTCTAAATTTCATTGTAGAAAGGAGAAAAAACCTAAATGATGTTGTAATATTACCCTGCTAATAAAGCTAAAAATACGAGCATGGAAAAGCTCTTCTCAGTGGAAGACAAGACCGCTCTTTACTGGGTGAAAATGTGTAATTGTGTGATATGTGTCTGTCTTTACATGCACATTCAGAAAAGCGTTGTTTGTGTAGTTAATGATTACACTTGTTTCGATAATGACAAGTACAGTAAAGTTCTGTCCTTCCGTCAAGGATACCATCTTTCCCCCTTATAAGCATGTGTCTAAATATTCTGTTTGGTCCTGAGGGCATAATGAATTCTGAACAGGCCATGGTTTTCCTTTTGATTTATTCGTTCTGCTGGTGCAATTGCACTGATATCAAAGGATTTCAGGGAAGAGCTTTGCTTGTGAAAGCTGATGGTGATGAAGGTTTTCAAACCTCTTTTACAAGACTTGAGAGGAATTATGACCTAGTAATATTTCTTTCTTTTCTTAATTAATGTGGAAATGAAACTGTGTGTCTGTACGGCTTAGAACTCTATAATGGTAAAATATGAGACTTGATGAAATGGCAATAGCCCTAGAGTTCACAAATTCAGGGCTGGAATAATCCAAATTAGAAATGAAGGTTGAATGGCTTTTGCTGCTTCAGACAATTCACATAGATTTCACGCAGCTGCATAGATTGAGAAGGAATCCAAGGGCATTCCTGAAAATTGAGTATTTTTGGTTGAGCTTTCCTGATGAATGCAGAAACCCATTTCTATATAGTGCTATTTTCATTGTTATTCTGGAAGATATACTAGCTTTTTCTGTATGCCTTGCCACTCTACAGGAGAATGAGTTGGATACAAAAGGAAGACCTATATATAAACATGTAGCCTGAGAAGCTCAGCAGGGTATCAAAGAATAAGCTGACTCACTAATAAGTAAGCAGTTTGAATTTTGTAGCTGTGATGTCTAAGAAATCTCTGCAGTGAACTGTGTACGACACTATTGTGTAATGGTTATGAAATATTCAGGTTCTAGCTTTTAGAAATGTTATAGTTTACTGAAAAATAACTTAAAAATAGCAGTTGTTTTAGATTAGTAGATAGCAAGATAGATGTAAACAATATTGCTATAAAAGACATTTTAATCATAGAAACATGATACACAGAACTGTAATATATATAATAAGAAAATGTCTATGCTGTCTGGGTTTATATGTCCTATGTTATGCAATTCCAGGGACAATGTCATATGATCCCACCTTTTGCTTATAGGAGCCTTCTTTCATTTATAATGATGTTTCCAAGAGATATTATCGGTTCTTACATATGAGACTTAGTGATTGTGGGTGTAAGTTTTATATTTTATAGTATATAAAATTACCTGACTTGCAATCAGTGAATGAGCTCCAACTTCTGACTTCTTTCTGCAACACTGTTCTAAAAGTGTCACTTTGTGACAAATCCTTTGTGACAATGCATGGGAGGAAAAAAAAGAACTGGGCAAAAGTTAGTTGTTACTGACCCTGCCAAAACACCCTGTTAACAAAGGCTCCTGCCTCAAGCCTCAGCATTAACAGGCAGACACCAGTGGTTGTCTGGCAAATATCTTGGGCTGTGCCCCTTGTTCTAGCTCCCGGTCCTTCATCTGTAGCCCCATTCATAGGACATGTTTTTTCTATCTAACTCCTGCTGTGGACCACCTAGGCCAGCTTTGCTTCAGGCTCATGTACACTTTCCCAGTGATTCCCAGCGCTGTGCCTATTTCCCCCCCTTGCCTGCCTTCGGGCTGGGCTCTTGACTCGCTCTTCTGGGTCACATGGATGTCCTCCTTTACCTCTGGCAGTAAGCTTGTTTTGCCTTCTCACTCCAGTTTGTGCCCTTGGTTATCGGTGCATAATGGTGGCTTCAGTTACCTGTAACCCAGTCCACGCTTAGCCGCTAGGCCTACCTGACTGTGCGCTGCTGGAAAAAGCTCTGTCCTCTCAGGAAACGCCAAAACTGATCCTGAACTCACTCCTCAGTGGCTCACTCTCATAATAAAAGAAGCTCTTACGAAGGTAACTAATACACGATGGGAGCCACACAGAACAACTTTGCATTTATTTTTCTCAAATAAAACAAAACAAAACAAATTGCTCTCTTTCATCAAAGCTGGTGCACAGCCTGACAACAGAAAGGAGCTGGAGTCAGACATTCCACTCTACTCAGCGTTAAGAGTCCTCATGTTGCCTACACAGATGGAATATGTGCTTCTCCAGACAATATGTCTTTGTGAGCAGAAATTTCCATCATTATAAATGCAATTTAAAATGCATTTTCATATTAAATTTGTTGCCAAAAGTTGTATTAGAGGTTCTTGTTTCCCTCCATGCAAGCTTTCCAGGCACATCTTTCTCTTTTTGATATAACTAGTACTGGATGTGAACTGCTAGTGTACAATGGTCTTGCATTTTGCTGGTCATATCATTGTAGCTATACAATAAACAATTGAAGTGGCTTGCTCTGATTACAGTGTGCTGCATGCACAAAACCCAACACTTTCAGGGAATAATATATTTTTAAGAGATTTTGTCTATCCAGTGTATCCTCTGAAGAGGCAGCCTACCTAACCAATGACTTCTAACATAATGTACCTCTCAGTTTTTATTTTTATGATGTATTTTGTGTTATGATCTAGTGAGCAGTATCCCTGTCCATAGTGTGGGGAGTTGGAACTAGGTGACCTTTAAGGTCCCATCCAACTCAGGCCATGCTGTGATTCTGTATGATTCTATGATTTTTTATTTTTATTCTCTATAAAGTTACTGCAAAGTCCAGAGAAGCAAAGAGACAAAAATCTCCTTTTTGTAGACTACTGCTTCTTAATTTGGTCCTGGAAAGAGGACTTCTTCAAGAGGAGAAAATCCCTGCTATGAGTCAGCAGCTATGGTGTAGTAGTCACATATAACTTTCCAGAACAGTTGGACTTGTACCAGTTGGACAAGACCTGAAGAAAGTAATATATTCATTTTTATATTAATGTTCAACTTGGAAACTTCACTAGTAAACTGAAAAGAGACTCACATATTAATTTCTGTTGCCCATACAGAATGAAGCCCTGGCATAATATGGTCAGCAGTTGCATCTAAGAGCAACTCAATCAAAGCGTTATTTTGAAGTCTTTATGAAAGCTATTATAAAGTAGTTCAGATTTGGGGAAAATTTTTTCACTAAATTCTTTTTGCGTAGTAAAAGCAATAGCTCACACAATAAACAACAACAAAAACAGCGGTATATTTCACTTAGTTTTTTTAATTTCACTTAGTTTTTTTATTAATTATTAAAGTTGAGATCTTAGTGTTTCAAGAAATTTTTGATTACAGATAATGCAGACAGGTGATCATATACTCATCATGTTCTTCAAAGTGACATTGCAGCCCATAATCTACATAAATTTTGAGATAACAGCATCTGCGGAAGAGTGATCCTCCTTTACAAGAATAAAAAGAATAAAATCTTACTTATAGGGAGAATTGTGAACAGTGAAAAAAACTGACAGAGACATACACTTGATTAGGGGGTTTGAGCTATCAGGAGTTCTCTAATACCTGAAGCAGAGGTTATTCATAAAAATAATTGGAAAAAAGTATGATCTCTGTTGTGGACTCACAATATCCTGTTCTCTATTAAAAGTTGGTTGGAGCTGAGTTTTCACCTTCACTTGACAACAAAAAATACTATGAAAAGAAAAAAAATTACTATTCTTTATATTCCCAGGTATTCTCAGAGACTTGGGGAATAAGCACAGCAGTCCACATGAAAACCAAGTAAGACAGAAAAAGGAAATCAAGCTTTTGTTTTGTCTTTGATTTCTATGGAACTGGGCCCTTAAAATAAGTCTCCTCACTGCCACTCTTAGAAGAGGAGGAGGAGAAAGAGTAGTAACCATGTCATATAGTTACTAGTGTCCTTCTAATTAAAAAATATAGCATGGGCCCCAAGTGGTTTGTTGGCTGGCCCGGCTGCTGGTGGTGCCTACACGTGATCAACTCACATCCTTCTCCCTTTTGCAGCCAAGAGTGTTACGGTCACAGAAAACAGTGCTGAAGCCACCACTTCTAAAAATATAATTCTGTCACAAAGGCAGATGTTTCATTTGTTCCATTCAGCCACTGCTAGCTTGATACGTTTTATTTATTCTCTATTAAATGAATGGAACATAAAAGAGAAGTAGCTTCCCAGATGACAGTTATGCCAGGCTCTGATGAAGCCTCTTATTTTCCAAAAATACCTTACAGATGAGCAGATTCTGAGGCTTTTAGATTAATACCACATATTTATTAAAGGTGGATTTTATTGAATTCATGGCATTTTGATAGTGTAAGTAGATAGAGGGAAGGAAGAGCATCCCATTTGAAGTTAAAGTACTTGTAATAAACATTATAAAGTCTGGCAATATTGTACTTACTAAGCCTGAAATAATCAAAATGACATAGATATTTGGCATGTTACTGATTTGATGCAACTTCCCTTTATCTTTAAGTTTTCAAATTTAATATGCAAATGCTGACATACCTGTAAAATTTGTGGATACGAAAGAGAGATGTTTCTGATACAGAGCGCCTTCAAGAATAGCTATAAACATTTTACTCATACAGTCATAAGGATAGGATCACAATTTGTACAACAATTAGCACTAGTTTTAATTATATTCTAGTTGTTTTTACACACCAAGTGTAAGTATCCTCCAGTTATGTGGACTTGTAAAATGAATTTTTAAAACTAAAAAATGAAAATAAGCCTTTTCATTTGTTGCTGTCCTTTACTATGCCCATAGGTGAAAGGGAATATGTATTTGTCATTATAATAATTTTCATTTCTTAGCCATGTGGGTGCTCCAAAGCCTTTATTGCAGACAGAGCTGGCCTGTTGCTGGGTGCTGGAGAGCCTCCTGTCTAATCCCTTTTCCCTGTGAGCACAGCGTGGTGTCAGCTGTGCCGCTGTTCAAAACTGGTGCTTGGCCTCGATGCGCTTCCTTTTTCTTCCTTGTCGTTCTTGAGCACGTTTCTGAGAAAAACTCCCCAGTTACCAGCGATACAATCTTCCCTGCACCATGCTACCAGATCTAATCCTGAAGCAGCTCATTTGCTGTTCTGCCTGGAAGAAGCCTGTGGGGATAACAATGGGTTGTCAAAAGCCAACTTCCTGCTCGTGGTGCTCTCCTGCCTGTCTGACCGTGGTCTCTTGTGTCAGGCTGTACCGCTGCAGGCCCTAGTGCACCCCTCGCCAGGCAGGGCAGTGAAGATGTTCTTGTTACAGAGCTGTAAGAATATTTATAGCTGTATTTACTGAACAGGTTTTCTGGTAAATTTTTTGCTGCATTTAGAAAAGATGGAAAGGTTAGGCAAGTTTCATTTAGCTACCATGAGCATATATTATCTGTGGATGGTTTTCTGTGCTGGGTACATTCCTGATCATAAGGAAAAAGCCACTGAGGATGAATATGTAGTTGTAAGAGAGCTGAAGAGTTATTCCTGCCTTCAATTCTGAACTATTTTTTAATCTGATCTTTTCATCTGCAGTACAGAATCTTTATAATGAGAGACAATTTCTTAATATTTATAAAAAATGGGAAAATAATATTCAGAGGAAGAAGCAAGTATGTCTTAAGGCTCTTTCCTGCTGGATGTAGGAAAAGACAGAATCGGGATTTGGAAATTGAAAAAAAATCAGTGCATGAAGGGCTAAAAATGAAAGAATATTATACAATATTGGTTAAAGATTTTAAAGAGTTGCCTGACTCTTCTGATATTAAACATGCACACATGCTGTAAAAGTAGGGATTTTTTACTTGTGAAATATTTTCTTTTTTTTTTTCCTCAATATCATTCTATCTAATAGGTCTAAAAGAGATATCTTCAAGCACTGCCATTTTGAAATTACACAAGGGGAAATAATCTTGCCAAGAAGTTTTCCATCTCTGAGTGTTAGTGTCTCAGCTGAAGCATGGCCAGTCTCATTGTGGTCAGGCTTGTGGCCAGCCTTCTTTCTCTTTCTTCCCCCATTTCCTTTCTATTGTGGAAGAACACAATAGAAGCTTCACAAAGAGGAAAGTACTTGTAGTATTTAGGGTGGACCAAACACTAATTCAAAGACCAAAGAGGACATTCATCTCAATAGCAAGATATAAAAATTATGCTCTTAACTAAAAATAACTATGCTTCTCCTAGATGTACCATGTAGTGATAGTCTATATTAACTCTTTTTTCTCAAGTTAAGTTATTCATTATAAATAGTCATAGATATTCTAAAAAGTATTTGGAAAACTAAAAACATGGCAGGCTGCTGTTTATGATACCATCTCAACTTCTACCTTTCTTCCCCTTTTTTTCCACTTTGCCTCTTCCTTTTTATTACTTTAATCACAGATTGCACCCAGTCACCAAACAGTGGAAAATATTCGTCCAGAAGCAATAATCTAAGACGTGGTCTGAGCGCCTCCTTCTCTCAGCAGCTTTGTTAACTGTTTTCCAGATGCCTTTGCTCAATCTAATCAAGGTGTTTGGGTTGTGTGAAACACTACAGTTTTCTAGATGTAGATGACTGCAACAGCTGGATAAAGATATTTTGGTAAACTACTTAGTATTTTCAAGGTATTTAGTTTAAAAAATTTTGGGCATCTCTGTGCTGCACTGAAAAAAACACCAGGGACAAAACCATATTAATCAACTCTAGAATTAATTTGCTGATTCTAAAGAATTCATGAGCATTGAACACTTTGATAAAGGGTACTTCCAGAAACCTCTTCTGAGACAAGCTTCAGATTTTGGTACTACAATTACTTGATCAGTCTTTTTTCCTTGGGGAAGTGTGTATTAGCCTCTAATGAAGTGCAAAATCTCACTGTCTGTGTAAGTAAGTCATGAGGAATCCATCACATGTAATAAACGCAGGGCTCCTTGCTGCAAGAATATATCAGTACAAGAGCAGTATAGGAAGAAGACACAGATATGGTTTGGTACAGAGTCAGGATAGCTGCAGGGAACTCTGAGCTATTTAGGTCATAAGAATAATATTTCTACAGGTAAACAAGACCTTAATCTGTTCCCGTCTAATGACAGACTTATTTTGATGCATAGGCAATGTTTATATGGGGAAATGATACATTACAATCATTCTTACCTATTCATGTACATTCCTACAAGTTTTGTTCATTCGTTGGTAAACAGCTGAATGGTCCCACTGTACTTTCCATTATGAACATGTGTGAGTTAATTAGATCAAGCTTTGTAAGCCTCAGCTCCTATTGCTGTAATCCAAACAGCAAAAATACTGGGTTTAGAAGTATTAGTGAGTCAATATTTCAAGTAAAAGTTAAGGAGATCCTCCTCTTTTTTTTTTTTTTTAATAATTTATTTTGTCTTTCTTTTTCTTTTCCCTGTAAAGAAAGTGTATGTCTTTGTGGTTCCCTGTGAGTTTTAACAAGGATCCTAGGAAAAAAGAAAATTGTGTTAAATAAATATCTGTTTAGAAGAAACCATAGGGAGCCCAGCAACATGCCCTCCAGCACCCCAATGGCCATCAGGTCATTGCTCCCATCAGGCACTGATTCTCACTCCCTAATACTTCAAAATATTTTCACCAAATTTTTCCTTTTGTTTAAAAACCACCCTAAACTTAATTTTGTTGCCTTTGCAAACCACTAAAAATTAAAAATCATTTCAATATGACCTTGAATAATACAATAATATGCAAAACAGTGTCAAATTTTAAGACTGTTGCATTCAAACAAAAGCTGAAACATTCAGGAATTAAATATTAACTAGTTTTTTTTTGCTTAGTTGAAAAGGAAAAGGACTCCAGGATAGCAGTTGTTTTTGCTCTGAGGTCTACATATATTTCATAGTTTGCAGGAAAGATTTTATTGGTTTTTTGCTGTAAGAATTTTGTAGGTGGGCAGCTGACAATTGAATAGAGCAAAAGGAGCTGTTGGACTTGTGTGGTGTCAGAACTGAGCTTACTTGTCTGCTAAACCACCATGAGCTCATTATGCAGCACAGGCCAAAGCCATGTCAAAGCTGTGGTATAATTTAAGAACAAATGTGGAAGGAAGACATGAAATACATAGAAAATGAACACTGAAATTATTAAAATAAATGCTGAAAATTAATTGTCTTTTAATTAAAGACAGAGAATAAAATGTGCCAGAGATTTGATTAAATGTACAGCTGGAATACCACTAAAATGAAAACAGTTTGTTTAGCATCTCAAGTTTAATACTGGGCATAGATTATTCTGTAAGTTAGCTTGCAAAAGTCAAATTTAAACCTCTAGATTAAATTTTAAAAGCATTTGTTTGGTGGATCTAGGTATATTGAGAGGGGTCAATAAACCTTTTTCTCACTGTGAGTGCGTTATCAGGCAAACCTATATTGCCTCATGCTGTGGTAGGAAAGCAGATAAGGCCTTTACCATCTGTTCTGAAGGTCCTGAGTTTAATTCTCCATGGGAGTTAGTACATGGTGCCAGTAGGAGGCGAGGAATTCATTTGGGAAACTGTTTATCTTTCCTTTGGAGAAAAAACATTTAAAAAAAATATTCTTTTAATCAGAAGAGATTTCAACTCATTTCTCTGCTTTTCTGAGGTTTACAAGTGAATTTTAAGTAAACAATTCTTTTAGGAAATAAATGACTATAGGAGACAGGTATATTTCTCAAAAGTGCACTTTTATTTTATGGCTTAAAAGCAATGTATAAATATCCTGTTAGTAACATCCACAAATTTTGTGTGTACACTACTTTCTAGACCTTAATGTTGTCATGATAATTAAGCTCCATTCACACAAAAATAATAATATTCTGATGTCTGAAAGAGAAAGAGCAAATTGGTGATATACAGCAACTGGGATATTCTTTAAAACCTTTTAAAACAAATTTCTTGTTTTACTTTTTCCCCAAATAGCAAAAAAATTTTCAACCTGTTAGTCAGCAGAAGAGCTCTTTACTTCTGGTACTTTTCTTCCAAATAACAAACAAATGTAGGACACTATACTCTTTGAGTCTTTTCTTTCTTATCCTTCCCTACCAAAGACATTTTAAACAGATGATCATAGATGTCAGTCATTTAGAGCTACCACCTGCTGACTTCCTCAGGTGAGTCACGTGAGGGTTCAGTTAAAGCTATGCCAAACCCCTGCTTTCTTACTGTATTTCTACCTTTATCTTTGGGAGCACAGACCTATCTTTATGAAATATGTGTATGTGATTAAGGTTTTGCACACAGGTGCAAAGGATTGGCTCTGGCTGGATGTTTCAGAGGCTTTTTTATAACAATGTTCTTTTACAGCCAAAGTTAACAAAGCCGGAAAGCCTCATTAATATAAAGTGAAGCTGTTTGTTACAGCTGGTTCTCTCTACTGTGCTGTCTCAGAGTTTCATGACTTTTGCTTCTGGGATTGATTATGGGGAGAAGTGGTAATGGTATATGAGGTTATAAGTGATTTTGTTTTGCACATTGATCTTCTCTGACTAGACACCTTCAGAAGAGCGGCAGGAAAATGATGTGGGTAAGTTCTTGGAGGAAAAGGAGGTGCAGTTGCAAAGACCTCTAAGTCCAGTTACACAGCTGTTTCATTCAAGCTGGGGAATGCAGAAATCAAAGGAGCTCTGCACTGTTAAATGGGCTCTCTGGAGAGAGGGAAGGAGACAGTGAGGATAGATGCATGCAAACAGGAATTATGAGTCTGCTGTTCTTGATGACAGGGATGCATGTGAGATATGAACACAGAAATCCAAGGGATGCAATATGAAGCAATTGGAGTGTTTCCTCAGCTTCTGGGGAATAGTAAGCCATAGGGAATTATAGTGAATAGGTGTTGGGCTGTTTTAAAATTCTTTTTTCTTGAAGATACTTCTAATTGGGTAATGCTTTGATCCAAGAATGCTGCCAGGTACCAGTGGCATAGCACCTACAGGGACCAGAATCTAACCATAAGCCACCACTGCTGTTACAGTTGTCACTGGTCAGAGCTGTCTGCAGGTGTAGCTTTGCTTTTGGATGGATTGACTCCACAATTGCACCCCGAGGGAAGTGACAGCTCCACTTTTGAGGTAGGGAAAGTGAAGTTATTTGGCATTGTTTTCTAGTGGCACTGGAAAGCTGTTCTTTCAGGAGGCAGTGAGAAAACATTGCTGAAGAGAGACCTAAAATGGGAGATACAAAATCTCACATTGCACGTACACGTACATACATACATAGATATCAATCTGCTTTCCTTATACTACACTTTTCATTAAGAAATTCTGTCTATTTTCTAGGGTCCATGTGTACAGAGTGGTTGAAAAGTCGTTACTTTAACAAGATAATAAAAAGCTCATGAAATTACTTTTTCAGATGTGTTTTCAATGAAGTAACTTTTTATTGTTATTTCTATTGGTTTTGATAATAAATAAAGTATAATAGTTTGGTGATTGTACTAGTATTCAGGTTCAAAAATTTACACAAAGGTTTTGTTTCCATTAGAAGAAAAGGTCCAGATCCCTACTGTTAAAAGGCATACATTGAAATACAGGACCAATGACCTTATAGTCCAACAGCAGGATCTGTTCTTGTAATCAAAAATAACTTTGGATAGAAAGACCTTTCAGAAGCCAGCAAACCATAAATATTTTTGTTCCCATCTGGGTTTAAAGTCATGGGATTTATAATTCTATCTTATTTAAGTGCTTATAAAAATGTTGCCCTTGTGTATTAAAAAATGCAGCAAAGGGCCAAATACACTCCAAGTTTAGGTATGTCCCTAAGTCTCTTTGATTTCAAAGCAAATTGAGAGCCTTGAGGCTTATGGAAATTCATTTAAACACCTAGTACAGCTCTAAAGCTAAAGCCCAAATTTCAAACTTGTGACATAGCTCTATATAGAATTAATGCAAACATTATGGATCTGGACCTCCGGACAGTTTCACTTCTATAATATTAACTACTTGTCAATGCTAAGTATAGTTTATTTTGAGCTGACACAGATATTAGTGCTACTGGGACTTTTTTTTTTTCCCTAGAAAATTTGCCTTTCACCTTTTTTCATAGTAATTAATTGATTCTTTTAAGTTAACAGGATAAACAGTATGATAGACTTACTGAAAGTTACTTAAAAATATGTTAGTAATTTTCAATTTTCAAAACATTTTCCATAATTAGGTTTAGAGCCTGGATCATTTCTGTTATGTGCTCTGCCAGTATGGAACCTCATTAATTAAATAAATAGCAATAATTTAATTTGCAATATATTTCAATATAGTATTACTGTAACATGAGATTAAAAAGCTGTAGTGTAATTTGTATAACTCAAGAAAAAACCAGTTACTTAAATTAGATTGCCAAACGCCTGTACTTACATTGCTAATATTTGTATGGCTAAGGAAGGCAAAGGATAAGGTAGCATGGGGAAGCTGTAGTGGTGTGTGCAGTGTACCTGTGTGCACATGTTTGCAGCCACACTCATAAATGGATTTATTTACACTTTCTTCCATGGCTGATGAGTGTGGAAGCAGGATGTGCTGTAACTAAACAACACTACAGCTGCCTGAAGATGAGAGGGGCAGACTGACTGCATGGCTTGGATGTGAAAGGACTCAAAAACTTTCATATTAAAATTTTCTTAGAAATTACTTTGAATAAGATAATGTGTAGTGAAGGCAAGAACATTTGCTGATCAATTTTGGAGCTGGATTTTCTGAAATAGGTGTTATCAGTTAATATTTATGAATCCAGACTCATAATCTGGATCCTATATGGCAAATATTTTCAGTTATAATGAACATTTCTGAAACATCCAAATTGTTTTGACTGCACATATAAGAAAGCTGGCTTGAGATGCTCAAGAAAGAGGTGGTTCTCCTGTATGTCTGAGTGCTAGCATGTCTACTTGGGGTGCATGAAAAGCGCCCACATTCCTCTCTCAGCCTGCTAAGAAGAAAGTTTTCCCACCTTCCAGGCAACTGCCTTAAGCCTGACGCTGCCAGACATTTTGAAATGGAGATCTCCTGGGGAGACATCAGGCTGATGGAAGGAATGATCTTATAGCTGTGTTATAGTATGAATAATACCTTATAAAAATGAGGCATCTTATCTATTTCAGTTTTGTGTGTTTGGATTGACGTCAGACCATTTGTCCTTCTGTTCCCTAACTCATCTTGCATGACCTTTTGAATAACAGAAAAAGAATATTGGTACTGCTCCAGTTTTCTGACGCTGACTCAAGTTATTAAAGAGTCTCAACGAGAAAATAAAAACAATCAATAGAAATACTCTCAGATTCTCTTTGGGAGTCCTATGTGGAATTTAAAAATATTTAACTCTAGATAGCATAAGGTTTTTTTACATATTCTGTAGTAACTAGTCCACTCTGAAGAAGTTCATTCTCCCTGTAAGATGGAGAATTTCATCCTTCTTTCCAAATAGAAAACAGCAGTGCACAGAATAAGCCTTTTCGATCACCTGTACTAGTAAACATTTTATTTTTGCTTTAGTTACCGCCAAATACACATACCTTCTTGATCTTTAGTTTTATTAATTTTGCCTAGGTTATTAATTTTATATAGTTTATTTCTCTTTCTCCTGTTGTAATGTAGTACTTTCTAAATCACAGTGGAGTAGCTTTGTGCAGAGGAATGGAAACTGCCTGATAACCTGATGGTTGCAGTAATCTCCTGGGAGAGAGGGGCCTTTTTCCAAATCAGCCTGACTGAGCACGTGAGACACAAGTAACCTTTGGCTCTCAAATACAGCCACAGTCTTTTCCGGACGTGCTGGTGAGCCTTCTCCCTGACTATCCTCTGCCCAAGTCCCAGCATGTAGAGCAGAAGGCCCAACAGAAGGGTTTTGGCTGGCAAATCACTGTGATATTTGAACTAGAAACCTATCTAGAAGCGGAACCTTCCTTCCTTCCTTCTGACTGTCCTTTGCAAGATGTTGCTGACGCCAATACTCACCCAATTCATTTTGCAGAGTTGGGCCTTGGCCTTCCCAGATTCTCTGCCTCTATCCACGTGTCCTTTTCATGCAATGGCACCAATATGTTTATAGTTAACTTCCTCTGTGCTATTCTGTTTCATACAATGGGTCAGTGAGGAGTTTTGAATTTACTGGAAAGAGTGCACACATTTCAGCTTGTCATTTGCTGGAAAGAATGGTCAGCACATTCAAGTCTTCACTCATGCTCAAACCAAAGAGAGGAAAATATCTCAATCCATGCTTTCCTTGTGAGCTCTGTCTGCTACGGATTACCGTGCAGATGAAATATATCCTGGGGTCAGCCTCTTTATCCAAATCACTTTATTGTTCTCCTGTTTATGCCAACAGAATAAAACCAAGGCAGGAAGTACCCCATGTAATAGTGGTATGAGTGCATATCATACAAGACCCAAAAAAAGTATTTGTAGCATATGCAGAGCTAACAGCAATTTTGATGGGTTTCTAGCAACAGGCATCAATAGTATATAATAAAGCTAGAGATAGGGTTTCATTTGATCAGATCAGTAAGTGCTTTGAAAGCATGGAAGAGAAGAGACATTAAATGAATGTACTTTTATTATACAGCCAGCTTTATAAAATGGCTTTGTAGTTTATTGGTTTGTAATGTGGCCCATTTCTGGCACTTGCTTTAGATGCTACAAGGAGCTGTACTCCCTGATACTTATCAAGTATCCTCCTATATTAATTACAGTTTTTGTTGTTTTACGGGAGAGAAGATTGAGGAGAGGACCACAACCAGAGCTTTTGACAGCCTGTGTTAAATGGAAGGAAAGAGTCCAGAAAAAGATAGTTATTGGATATGAAATAAAAGTCATCAAAAGAAACCTGATACAGTAAGGTTTTAGATATTCACAGTTAGAGACCTAAATGGACAAGAATGCAAAACTGTCTGGCTATTTCAGTCACAGAAATGTATTATGGAAGTTGGCTCAGCATATACTTCTGCCAGAAAAAAATGAGCTCAAACCTACTATGTATTGTTGAGCTATATTATTTTCAGGTTTGATGTTAGGATTTAGTTGCAAGTTTGGAATTTTATTATTCTCTTTTTATTGCTTGACACAGTGAAGGGGCGAGGTGTTCGCACTGAAAAGTTCTGATATCTTGTTGCTAGGATACTGCTCTTTTTTCAAGTCTTTTATCAAGTCAAATGGAATATAATACTGTTTATTTTTTATTCTAAAATAGATTTTGCATCAAAACACTTACAGTCATGAAAACTAGTGAAGATTTGTTTAAATCCTGCTTTTTTATTGTCTTGCTAAAGCTCTCTTAGCAATTCAAAATCAGTACCCAAACACAAAACAATTGCTACATTTTAGCCAAAAGTAAATTTTTTTGTTGCTATTTATATTTGGCAGACTACATTTCTATACCTAAAACATTATTTGATCTATTCTGTTTGTATAAACTAGAACTTTCTATAACTCAAATGGGCACTGAATATGTCCCAGACTTGTATTTCAAAATTCATATAACCATTTGCTAAGTATTGATTGATGTCAGGATGAGGAGCTTATAATTTGTGTGCATTTAAAATATATTTATAATATTAAAGAAAATTGTTTAATTAATTTAAATGCATAAGAAGACTTGAAGTGGTGAATTAAATGTTTTTGTAATGGTCAAAGTATATATAAACAAGCATAACCATAATATAAAATCTCATATGCTTAAAGATAAGTCAAGAGAGTAGAAGCCTAGAATCACGGCATGGTTGGGGAAGGAAGGGCCCTGAAAGATCACTTAGTTCCAACTCTCTTCCCATGAAGAGGGACAGCTTGCACTAGACCAGGTTGCTCAAAGCCCCATCCAACCTGGTGTTGAACACTTCCGGGGTGGGGCATCCACAACTTCTCTGGGCAACCTGTGCCAGTACCTCACCGCCCCCATTGTAAAAAATTTCTTCCTTATATCCAATCTACATACATTTTTGTTCAGTTTAAAACTCTCACCTCTTGTGTTATCACTGCAGGCCCTGGTAAAAAGTCTCCATCTTTCACAGCTCCATGAGCCTTTTCTTCTTCAGGCTAAGCAACTCCATCTTGTTCAGCTTACTTTCACAGGAGAGATGCTCCAGTCCTCTGATCATGTTTGTGGCCCTGCTCTGGAACTGCTACTAACAATGAAATTTTAGTTTCTTCCAACCCCTCCATCCCATTTCATTCTGATTTATTCATCACTAAAATATCTTCTGTGCTTTATGCATAATTAAATGTTTGAACTGTTTCAGTATTGTATTTCATTTGAGTTTGTTTGAGTACCTTCTAACTAGAATTATAGTTCAGTTACTTTAAAATTTTTCCAAGAACAGCCTCTGCACCAGAAAGAGGACCAGGAAGACACCTGTTCTTAGTTTTAGTCCTACTTTGTATCATCAGAAGAATCATTTAGTAAAACCAGCAGTGATGAAGTTGATCATTCTTGTTCTAGGCCAAATCTTTGCTGCTCCCAATCTGCTACACCACATTAATGAACTTACTTCACATGCTGAATGTTTTTGAAAAGTCTGTATAAAGGGTTCCATTTAGCACTGGCTGAATGAATTGCTCAATGCATATTTATGAATTTTGATCATCTTCTCACTTCGAAAGCCCAGAGTGCTTTGCTAAGTATCTTGGGCTTTAGTGAAAATACATAGAAATATGTTATTATTTTGGAAACAGTCCACTGGAATAATGAATATATGTAAAAAAGTTATTATAAGCATACTTATCTAACCAGCATAATTTATTTTATGTAAGCAGTCAAATCCTGCATCTTTAACAGCTTGTTTTAACAGCTTAATTAAGGTTGGATTTTCTAGCGCTTGGATAGCTGTCCAAGTACAACCACATAAGTCATGACACCACTTCGTTCACTCTGTGGTCTATAAAGCATTTAGACCATGCTAGCAGGGAACCATGTCTAAGCTTGTAAATCCTGCTTGGAAGTGCTTCGTAGAGAGCTTGAGAAGGTCAGCTTCTGAATCTCTGAAGAATTTTGGGACAATAAAATCTTCTGTGGTGGTCAGAGAGTGAGTGAAATTGTTCATGACTGTCTGCATCTGACTGTGCATGCCTGGGAGAGATCAGCAGGTAAAGTCAGGGGTGAAGTCAGCACAGTACCCTGGTGCTATACAGATTACTCTACCAACTGTGTTGCTGGATGCAATTTCTTGTTATAAGTGGTAAACACAGATTTTTAGTGTAACTGTGTTTGTTTTATTCTCACAATATATCTGTACTGCTCTGAATGCTCAGTGCATGTGAAGCGCAGTGTCACATGGCATCCATAAGCCCAGAGATGTTCTTTCACATTGAGAGTTTCCTGTCTTCTTTGCTGGCACTTTTTGGTTCTTAAACAGGGAAAAGGAAACAAAATATAACTGACAATATGACCTGCTCCCTTTTGTGTCAGAAATTATCCAATACAGGACCACACTTTCTGATGTGAAAGCTTTTATGGTACTCTAAAAAATGGTGCTCTGGTGAAACTCATGAAACAGCACCATAAAATGCCCTAAGGTTTAACTGATTATGGCACATTTTCTCACTCTCAGTGCCACACTGCTTTGTTGTGTTGCTGTGCTACTCACCACTTGAGCTTCACCCTAGAAAAACTCAGAAATGGTTCTTGGAAGTGGATTTCCAAACATATATGATGGAAAAACCTCCAGGAGAGAAGAACAAAAGTTTTTACATCCTTTATGCTTCATTGACTCTTGTTCCCAACATTAATGAGTTCAATCAGAGTTGAGGAACTTGTTCAACATTGCAGTCCCCAGAAGTTTACATTTCAACAAACATAAAATATGAACAAAGCAGACACACAAAAAGAACAGAGAAAGGAAGGATATGGCTTCAAACAAATGAAGCCAATATAAGTCAAAATATAACTAAAGAAAGAGAGGAAGAGTAAATCCTTTAAATAAGCAATATTAGCCACAAAGCCCCAGATGAATATGGGAAAAAAAAAGAACAAATGGGAATTATTCATAAAAGTTCACACCCTCCTCTGGAGGCTGCAAACTACTGAACATGCTGAAGCTCTGAAGCCCCTGCTACTACTAATTTTAACCTCAGCACTGACCATAACAGTCCTCATGCCCTGAGTGCACTAACAGGCATTAGGGTCCCTGAGCAGCCTCACCTGGGACACCCACATCCCCTCTGCCTACAGGCTCAGGACTCCATTGAAGCTCAGAACTGAGCCTTTTTTGAGCTGTGCTGGGTCTATCTGTCTGTCTACCCATCCCTGCTTCCCTTGCTGGACCTTGGACTTGCATTGCAGGTAGCCTGTTGTCAGCCCTCTCCCTTCTGTTTCGTGCTGCAGCCTTAACGCAAGCCTTGTGTGCAGCTGCTCTCTGCTGGAGTGCCTGGGTGGGCCCAGTTCCCAGTGCCCTCTTCTGCCCGTGGTGTTGATGTGCTGCGGGACTGCACGCAGGCCTGTGGGGCATTGCCCTGCGCTCCTGGACCGGCCCTGCTTGCAGAGCAGCTGCCTGTGCTGTTGCCTGACAGCACTAAGCCCTGGAGGCCTGGTGTGCCGAGACAGAAAACATGAGGCGTGATTGTCCGAAATCTGTTTCCCTGCAGCTTCAAAACAAGTGCTTTCCACATCTAGAATTTCAGGGAGGAGGGATGTTTTTTTCAAAATAATCTCTTACTGTAGGATGGCTGTCAGGGCTTGCAGAAAATCTAGCTCTTGGGAACAAAGAATAATCAATGCCTGTCTTGAGTTTCAGGCTTTCATCTTCAAAATGAGTTTTGCACATACCAGAGACTTCTGCTGTGGGAACAACCTCCATTTCAGGAGATATTTAGGAATTTATTGCATTTAAATTAGGATTCCTACAAAAAGTTCAATTTCCTTCAGAGTGGAATGACCATTCTGTGCCCAACTTGACAGAGCAATCAGAAGAGAAATTACAGGGAACAAGGTCTGTAGGATCTCTGTGTTTTTCAGGTAGGCCTCGGGAATATGAATAGGCTTATCAGCATCCTTCTGGAGTAAGCAAGCAAGTGACCTGGTGGGAATCAGAAGGCAGGATTTGAAAATAGGTTAATCCGGCAGAATTTCATTAAAATCGAAACATGTCTGTAAGACATATAAACATTAATGAATAGGCAAATTGAGAATAGAATGTTCAATAAAAGTAGCAGTGTTGTTGTTTTCCACTCCCGTTGGATCTACTGGTAATTCTCCTTGCATACCGTATAGCCGTAGTTGGTATAGTTCCATGTGGCTAATTTTTTTATTTGGAGATTTTGTTATTTTTAAATGTCTTTGCTCATAACTATTGATTTAGAAAACAAAAACCTCTTAATCACTCAAGAGTTAAGAAATAGAATTAAGACTGTTGAGGCCATTGTAGTTCAATCCCTGTGTACATTATGAGACAGTCTTTAATTACATGATCTCATCCTTTGTTTTCCCACAGGACTGCCTCATTCAGTGTGCAGGATGAACAGTGCTTGGAATGAATCAGCACAACACAGTGAAAGAGTCTGTTGTTTGAAAGACTCATCTCAGTTTTTTTGAGGAAGTTGGGATATGTGTTTCGAATAAGTTGCGATGTCAAGAAAGGAAAGGATGGTCTTGTAGCTGAGGAAACTGTATGTTGCCTTGGAGAATGAGTTTCTGTCACTGTCTTTGCCAAAAAGATCCTGTGAGGTACTGTTTTGGTGAAGAAAAAGCAAAAAGCTTTTCACAGGTATCCATTAACTGTGCACACCTAATTTCCCTAGAAATCTGAGGGCTGTACTACCAATATGAAACAATTGTGGGAGTACCAATTCTGTACTACCAATATGAAACAAAGTGTTGAATCCAGTGATTACTGTTCTTTCTTGCACTTTAGGGAAAGTGTAGTGTGCAATCAAATTAAATATTGTTTTGCAAGGGAGTTGTATAAATGTATTTAGTGCTTTCAATACATCATATTCTACATTCTCATGATAGCTATTTGATGTATTAATAACAGCTATCGCTATACACATAGCTAACATTTACTCAACTGTTAAATAGAACACTAGAAAAAGTCACTAAGAGTAAGTTAGTCTTTAGTATATATGGATATGAAACAATAGTGCAAACTACTGAACATATTAATTACAAGTTTCCTAATTTATTATGACAATGTGTATTTATCTTTGACATTCAGCTCTATACTACAGTAGCTGCAAACTCTCTGTGAAGGACTTGGGGTTTTTTGCAGTGTTTTGAAATAATCTAGTTTTATTTTCAGTGTAAGGGATCCTTTTAAAATCACAACCAAAATGGAACTGGTGTACCAGCTTTCCCATATTCAATTTGCATCTAGTCTGTTCTGCATGTATCTCACTGTGGTTATCCTTTCCATTTCAACACCTACTTTTAGACATCAATTTAGGTAATGCTACAATGATGTGGCCAGAATTAGTTTTTCTTCATTCTAGAACAAAGTAGAAGTAATCCAGTTGGTCTCTGTTCCAGT
This sequence comes from Atrichornis clamosus, assembly GCA_013400975.1. Classification (NCBI taxonomy): domain Eukaryota; kingdom Metazoa; phylum Chordata; class Aves; order Passeriformes; family Menuridae; genus Atrichornis; species Atrichornis clamosus. The sequence goes on along the minus strand of WBMZ01003118.1, from coordinate 12,530 downwards.
GTAACTAGGCTTTACTTAAGAAAGGCCTAATCAATGAAGAGTAGGATCCACACTGCACTGAAAAGTTGGACTGCAAGTTCCAGTCTGCCCAGATGAATTATTGCTAAAATATGAATATGATTTTTCTTCAAATCATAGTATCATAAGATCAAAAAATATCTTTTTCTCCTTATCTCTGAAATCTTTAAACTCTATCCCTTTCAGTAATACAAGCAGGGTCTCTATGTCATAGCTCATAAAGGGATTCCCATCTTTCCAAGATTTCTGGTCCTCATGCTTTGAAGCAATTAAACTGAAAATCACTGTACTGTTTTACAGTAGAAAAACAACCTGAGATTCCCAAAATTTTATTCTTATTTTCTAAGTGATTGATTGCTTAGCAAATATTCCCATTTTATCTTCACTTATTACATGACAAAATGTAATATATGTGGCAATACAATAGTAGTGTAAAAATATTTCTTTGCATGTGAGCATTTATCCAATCTGTCATTACTCTGCATTTTAGCAGGATTTGAATGTTTAAATACTTTTTTTTTTAGTAAAAATTTGGATTTGGCATTTACAGCAAACAATCAAGGAAAAGGTAACAAAAAGTGAGATCAATTTGATGGTTCTGCTGACTTCTAATATATTTTAGAGTCCTAAAAGGTTATCTTGCTTTTAAAGTAGTTATTCATCATAGAAGCTAGGTAAAATCATAAACTTATATCAGATGTTTTTACTTAAGTTTCTATCTACAGCAATCATCCTTAGTTCAGGATAATAAAAACTGAGCTTTATGAGAATATTCCAGGGTTGAGGAGAGTATGGATGTGGCTGTGATTGTGAGCATGGAAGTGTGTGTACTCAGCACTGAGGGAGAGAGGAATATCTCTGACCCTGCAGCACAAGTACCCTGAGCCACAGAGGAGTCAATCCAGCTGACTAAGTGAGGCTTCCAGCCAGGGGTACTCTCAATAAAGCAAAGCTGTGCTGTGTGCCACATCGTAAGATGTAGCTTAAATCAAACTCGTCCCAAAGAAGGATATTGAATGACTTTGAGAAGGCCGGTTAAGTCAGAGGGCTTATTCTGTTTAGTTCATGCCTTATAGTACAAAAAGCTTTGAAACTTCCAATAATCTTCTGAATCTTATGTTAGAATCAAATTACAGCCTGGAAGAAAAAAAAGGGGTTTGTCTACCTCATCTCCAGCTTCTCTTATTAAGAGTAATAGCTATGGGCCATTTCCAAATGGTCAGAGCCATCTGTTTCCTTAAAACTTTCTTTGGATGAACTCTGAGGAGAAGTGCTACTTTGATTTTTCCTAAGTCCTGTGTCAGCTATAGCAATCTGATGTAATTCAGGTGGAGGACAGTATTTCTAAATCTGTCACGAAAATGGAACTGTTGAAACAAATTAATTCAAAAATAATAGTTAACCTTTTTGGCCCACTGTTACCAAGAGATGTACAAAAGCAGATACTATGACAGATCAGGTGACATCAACTTTTCCTTAACACTAATATTAGTACCTAGCCTGGGGATATAGAAAATACTGTGCAATTCATTGCCTTCTTTTTGAATGATCAAATCTCTTTGCATGAAGAGGGCTATAAATACTCTCTTTGTTTATTCTGCAGCCCAAGGGCAAATCTATGATAGAGACAAGATTCTGCAGCCACAGAGTTATAGAGAACTCAGCATTCTACTGTGCCATTAATAGGAGCTTCTAAGTACTTTTGAGATGACCTAAAAATAAGTCAGTGTAGTTCTACAGTTTAATGGACAAATTTATTAGAGACATGGTGGGAGAGGGGCAGAAAAGACAAAAATGTGTACATAAACAAATCTTTAGAAGCAACATTTTCTAAAGATATGTGTTATGAAAATACGTAGGTAAAACTTCCACGTAAGTAAATGCCCAATGTAAAATCCTCATCTAAATTAAATTCCCTAGCTCAAACATGTTGGTTGTGAGCCATCCAGCACTGGGAAGTCTGTGTCATCAAGGTGCTTGTCACTTGTAGTGAAGAAGGATAATTCCAGTCTATATAGATTCTGAGACTGCTATTGCAAACCACCCCCCAAACTCTCATCTGTTCCATTTCACGTAGAAACAGACCAACTGAGACTGCCCACAATCAAAGGCTGTCAGTAGCACGTGACTTCATCAATAGATAATGGTATAGCACCAGGTTCAAACCTGTAATGCAAATGATATATCGGGCTACTCGGACCTCCCTGGGACACAGACTCCATCACACTCTTAGACCAACCAGACAGGTCATATGTTCTCTTTTGAGCTCCCTTTGAAAAGTTGATGAGATTCCTTCCTTTGTTATTCCTTCTGGGTGGTAGGTGTCAGAATCTCTCTCCCAGCTTTAATGTCATTCTTGAGCACTTTACAGACTTTTTTTCTTGCTTGATGCTCTTTTTATCTAGGTAATTTGTTTTCCACAACTCTTATAGGAAGCTAATATATCCCTTCAAATGATCTTGAAGTGCTCTCTTAATAGCCTTCTGGAAGACAGGCTCTCCATTCCTCTGATAAAAAGAATAGTCAGGATTATATGCACCATTTCAAGTAATGTTCATATATACTTGAGCTTGCAATACTGTCATCAATGTTTGGGGTTTTTTTCTTTATTGGAAATATCTTGCCTCGTAGATGCTTGGATTATGTTTCTCTTTCATGGGTATAGGAGGTTGATAATAATTTTGTTTGACTATTTAATTAATATCGTTCTTCAATCACTCTTTATGCCTGAGATCCCAGAAACAATTCTTGTTGTTACCCTTTATTTGTGACCTTGCACTTCGTATAATTCATTTTCATCCAATTACTATTACTTTGGCTCCCAAGGTCATTCACTTCTCGTAGGGTAGCACAATTATCTTCTGCATGGATAATTCATTTCAATACTGTATTATCAACAGATCTCAACAGTCGACTTTTCTTTTGTATGACAAGTTTATGAATGAAAGTATTAAATAGTATTTGCTGTATGGTGGCTTTTAGAGAATTCCGCTAGAAAATTATAAGAACTTTTTTGGGTCCAGTTTTCCTCTACAGTCTGTGTAAAGAAAGTATATTCACTGTTTATTTAGCATAACTGAATTGTTCCTCCTTGCAATATTTGAGAAACATTTGCACAGGTTACATGGATGTTGTGTTTACATCAATACGGTTGATATTTATTCAAAAAAGAACTGCAATAAAAAGGTGTTAAAACTGAAAACAGGTGCATAGGAAAACAATACAGGTTTTTTTCTGTACATTTACTTTAGTTGCACCTATGCAATATAGTATTGAATCTCTTAGTCTGAAATAGGTGGTAAAAGACAAACCGGCAAAAGTTGTCTTTAATGTGGAAAATGACAAGTCTGCATATCTTCTTTCTTTGAGAAGAAAAAAATACAGTTCTCTACAACAATATAAAGCAATGCTGACACCTACAGAGAATGTATGTAAATATCAACTTAGAATTTGCATTTTTGGTGAGAATTTCCAGAATTATTTGATTAAAGAACAAATGATTTAAAGGAAGCTCTTGTAATGGTTAAGAAAAAAATAGATCTTTATTTCCTACTTAGATTAGTCTTTGGTAAATCAGACACGTAAGTTTGAATATAAACTATATGCTTCAAAAATTATATAATTTACTTCTAGTAATGTACACTTTCAATTGCATAAAAATATTTTTAAATAAGTTAATTCATGCAGCGGTGAAGGATGCAATAGCCTTGAACCAAGCCATCAGCCTGAGGTACATTTCTGCACAGAATCAGTTTTACTGCCTCTAATGGTCTGTTTGCCCTCCCCTCCCTCAGTGTGACACAACAGGATTATATTGGTATTACAAGGTTTGCAGCCTCTCTGCTCAGCCAGACAGGCCCACAAAACCTCCAGTCTAACAGATTGCCCATACGTGGGGCAAAGTTAAAGAAAAATTAGCCCAGCGGATTGAGGAGAGATTTTGTAGAAGAGACACAGCTCTTTTACTATTTGTTCACTAATTACCATTATGGGTTATGCAAGCTGTGATATCCACCACACTGCTGCAGAAAGGTGAACTCCTTTCTTTCCTCTGAAGCATGTAATACATAAGTATTTTAAATACATAAAAGAAGTATACCTAACAATGAATTCTCTGCACTAGTCATTTTCTCAGAGGCAATTTATAGGCTTGATAGTATGTTGCTTAAAGTGGTGATTTAGCAAAATGAGCAATAGATAGGAGGCACTAAACCATGTAAAAGAAACTCTGGAAAAATGGGAGATGGCAGTTACAGGCTTGTCTAACATTCTTATTATCCATGCTCCCATTATGCTAACCTCTGGGAGAATTTCAAACATCTGTGAGAATTTCAACTCCCAAAGAAAATTGTTTGAGTGAGTTCAAAGTAGGTATTTGATCTGAACTGCTGAAGATCTTTAAGTTTTGGTTGTAAGCAATTGCAAACTTCTAGGAAGACTGAATGACTAGAAGGCTTGATGAGTTTAATGAGTTTTAGAAAGCTACAAGTCAGAAGGCAATACTATTCATCAAAGGCAAATCGTAACCATCTTGATATAAAAGGCTGAATAAACCCCCCTCATCCTAGGCTTCTACTGCTTCTTTGAAAATGAATATATCACAGGATATTAATAAGTGTCTTTGTAAACCAGGTACAAGGTACATTTCATATCCTGGAATCTTTTCATCTGATAGATAAACAGTGCTTCACCAGTCAGATTGTCAAGATCTTTCTATTGAAAAAGTGATCTATTTGGACTAGTAAATGGTATTATAATTTCTATTAGATTATCATATTAAAGTTCTGGCATGTTTATTCTTAGCATTAGGTAGAATTGTTTGCATGTTTTATTTGTAAATTGTAGGAAGTAAAACAGCAGACTCGCCCCTTTCATACTGTAGCTGTGGCCCTAAAAGTGTGTGTAGAGTATATCGTTGTACAGAAAACAGTTTGATATATACCATTGTCTGTATATTCAAATACACATTCTGACACATGCATTTGATTGCCAATTTGATCTTAGTTGAGGGAACTGAACCAAGTTAAGAAATACCCTTTCCTCTTCAATAATTGCATGTTTACATTTTCAGCTTTTAATTCATGAATGTGTTTAGAACAGAATCAATCATTGTTTTAAACTCCATTGTTCTGGTGGATCTGAGCATGATGACAACAACAAAAAGCTTAGCTTGCAATTTTGAATGCTGTGAAACCAACTTCTCACCAGTGTTTTCCTAACAGGAGCGGGCAAACAAATACCATCCCCTACTGATTGTCGCTATTTGCAAAGGCTTAGGCCTTAACATGCAGATAATTAAGGAGAAGTGGAGCTGGTAATTTTCTTTCTTTCTCTTTTGGGGTGGTATGTAGAGGACGAGTGCTGTCTCTCGCCTGTCCCTCCACTGACTTGAGAGTTTACAGAAGCTTTTTGTGAAGTTGCAACACAATCAGCGCATTGTTTCGCAGCAACCAAAGGCAACGCGTTATTATGTTTATATAGTAGCTTTCAGTCAGTTAACGGGGGAAACGGAAATCCCTAGGGAGATGTTTTGCCCGCGACCTGGAAATAGCCGGTGCCTGGCGGTAGCCCGCCGGCGCTGGCGGCCCCGGGGCGGGGCAGGGGTGGCCGCTGCCCTCAGCTCCCGCCCCGGCTTTCACTAGGGGTCGCAGGATGCCAAAAAATCACAGCTTGCTCGGGAGGGCAGGGATGCCACACGTCTGCCCCTTACCTCCGATGTCATCGCTTGCAAGCTGGGGGTGATCCTTGGGAAATCACCCAAGCGTCGGGACGGTGGGGCCGCGCGCAGCCCTCTCTCGGGGTGGTCCTGGTTGCTTGTTAAAACAGCTTTCCTCAGGACAGGAGGGTTGAGTCTGGGATGAAGACTTCATCTAATTATTATTAACTACGTGTGGTGGGTAATCTGTTAGACAGGCCTAATGCTGATACAGGTGAGATTATTTTTGTTGCAAAGCTTAACCTGGACATTAATAGGAGATTTGGTTAGGGAGTGTTTTCTATATTATGCTCATTAAGTGCTCACTGTCGAAGATTAATAATAAATTTTATTTATAAGTAACAGTCTCTTCTTTCACACAGAATCTTTGCTTGTGGGTGTTTTATCACCTCTTTGGCAAACTTCCTCATTAACTCAATTATGTCTACACTATCTCAAGAACGACATCAAAAATGTAAGCTATATCAACAAGATTCCTTGTTAAAGTTCTGATACTAAAATATACTCACAGATTGAGTTTCAGAAGAGAGCTTTCTCATCTAGTTTGCCCCTGCTTTTTAAACCAAACCTCAGGCATGTTCCTATGTCTTTATTTCCCAAACAAACAACTATTCTGTTCCTGTGGTGACACTGAGGATGGAAGTTAGAGAAAGAAATGTAACAAGTGATAACAACCAAAGATCCAAATTTACTGATGGAGACAATTGGCAAACTGATATGTTCATTAACAAAGTAAATGGAGTAGAGAACAGGAGTAGAGAACTTGCTACAAATACATCAAGCAACTGTATTCAAAATCAAATTAAATATGCAAATATCAAAAACTGTACTTAATAGTTTGACATTTGATACCAAATGAAATAATTACTTGTAAAAATAAAAATGAACTGACAATATCAATTTCTAAATAGAGCTGAGTGACAAAGTAATGGCTTTCAGCACATTTGAGTGTGCATATAGAGAGAAGAAAACAGGTTTAAAAAGGAGGAAAAGGAGTAGTAGAAGAGTGTCTCACAAACTAAAAGCTGCCTGAATCATTTAGAAGTCATGATCTATCGCTTTAGTATAGCTTAGTCTTAAACCAGGAATATTTCTGACTTTCCACTGCTAGAAGTTTTTGTAAAATTTGAGGGGTTTATGTTATAAAATTTTCTAGTACAAGGATTTTGATAATATGTCTTGCTGCATTTATTTGCAATGTCTGTCCTGCAAACTGCTATCCATGTCACTCACTGAAAAAGAGGATCCACAGAGATATAAACTTGGCTGTGGTAGATGAAATTAGAGGGCTTTTTAGAAGTTGGGAATTAAGTGCAATTTTTGTATGGTAAGTGCAATTCTTTAACAAATAAAATGCACATGCACACACACACTTAAAAAAGAAATCTTACCTGTTGTGGCAGTTCTACACAATAATAATCAGAAGTACAAATATACACCTTGATTCTTATGCTTCATGCTTGAAGATTCTGAGTTGTTCATATATTTTTAAGCCTGTATTCATAAAGTAAGGGCTTCAGTGCCTAACCTGACCAGAGCACTCCTGCCAGCACATGGGAAACCCAAACCTAGATATCTGGAGAAAGTATAGTAAAGCTGACTTCAGAAAATCTTTACTCTTTTTGCAGTGAGATTGGACTCTATTAAATGCAACACAGAACTGTGCCGGTATAAGTGGTGCCTGGAACCTCTTTCACCCTGTTCGTGGAAGGATGAAAATTTTATATAAATTATAGTTCCAGATTCTGGAATAAATTTTCGAAGTGCTGTGGTCTCAGACTTTGAGTCCTTTATATTGAGTATGCATATATTTGTGCCTACAATTGCACTAACTAACTAATAACTATCTCTAGTCAGTTATGTGTGACATCTCTAGTATTGCAAAATATGTAGCTTTGAAGTGAGGGGGCAAAAAATGAATTTCAAGGGTTTAGTACTCTAATCATGCTGAAGGAAAATTGTACTGAAATGGCTGCAAGTTAAGCTCAAATTGTAAAGTATATATATATTCCATATATATGTGTAAATACTGTAAAATATGTATTATTTACCACAAATATTGATTGTTCCTGCACAAAACTATCACCTTGGTGAGTGAAAGAGCATTTGTCTTTAAAATACAATATAATCCCTGAATTCTCCAGACAGAGGTTATTAATTATTGCTGCATGGTGCATCAGTGCCTTCTTTCAAAAGAAGCCTTTGCTGGAAAATGTTCTATTGTAATAAAGAAGAATTGATAATAAGCAGAGTAGAAATGATTTTGGATAGGTCTGGATAATGTGGATACAATTAAATTAGTTTTGCCATAGACATTTATGATTTTATGAAAATGAAGATAAGAAAAAGGTACTAGGTAAGACACCTTATGTATATGACGGGGTTTTTTTGACAGCTACAGCATAAAATTCAGTGAGTATGATACCACCTGTATTAATGAGAAATATATGCTAGACAATATTGAAAATGGTAAAAGTTCTCTGCTGTGTAGAGAACTTTTGTAAATATTACCACAGATAAAACAATGCTGATAACTACAGGACAATATTTCTGTCATTGATAGTGCTTATATCATAGTTTCATGTTGCTTGCTTTCTGTAAGACAATTGCCATTCTTACTCCGGAGTGCTGGTTATAGGCATTATTTATTTTCAGTGATCCAGAGTTAGTAGAATCCATTGTGTTTATGTAGAAAACCCAATTAGGGCAGGGTTCCTCTATTAGCTTTGATTCCTTACCTCCAGTCTCAGCATTACATGTTTTCTACAGCAAGTGCCAGAGATGTTATAAATGATAAATTACAATGTAAACTGAACCAGAGGTTTTTCATCTGAGTGGCACATGGCTCAAAACAGTGAATCCTGTTTGGCAAGATGCTGAGCTGCTTCTAGAAATGAATGGAAGATCAAAATGCTCAGCAGTCACTCAAGATCAGGATCATTAGAGGCTTTCTTCTGTCAAAAATCATCCACTGACTCCCAGCTATGTGACAGTATGCTGAATACTGGAGGGTAAGATTAACCCCGTACGCTTAGTCTAATGACAAATGTCACTTCTGAGTCTAACAGCAACATTTGTTCATAGAAGAACAGGTCCGGGAATAGCAATATCATTTTTATATTTTATTACGCTTACATTATCATATAACTGCCAAAGAAACTGTGTTCACCAGTTACCAATGTCTAGAATGATGACTGATGAGTGACTCTGATCAGCTCTGATGCAAGTCAAATGCAAATTTGCTGTCAACTTTGACAAGGAGCAGCCTCTTGCAAAGTTGAGAATTGAATCCTGAATGACTTATCAACTTGTAAAAATAAACTGCAAACTTCAAAACAAACAGATTTAGCTGGGGTTTTTTTGGGGTGGGGTGGGGTTTTTTTTAGGGGGTGTGTTTTTTGGTTTTGTTTTTTTTTAATGTTAGACAATAAAGTAAACCAAACAAAATCAAGTTGACAAACATTTAGATGCTAGTTTTTCATCTGGCAGCTTCTATCTATCTTCTGAAGAACTGCAAGCTAAGCTCTGCTAAGCTCAAAGCTCACAGACTTTGTTTTTTAATTAAGAGAAGGTCAGGATGCCTCCTAAGACTTGGAATGCAGCTGTTTTCAGACAAGTGAATATTTAATATGACCTCTTATACTAACCTCCTATACCTTCTAGCTTTGAACACTGCTTTAACAATTAGGCTCCTTTGGCCCTGTGTTTAAATAGCTGTCCACAGCTACTGCAAATTGATTTATTGTTTGATGAGGATCAGGGATGCTGAGTAAACACAGAACAGTTTCTAATTTAAGTAGTGCACCAGTGGTTTTGTTATCGTTGCCTGATTCCTTGTTTTAACATCAGTATATGTTATGAATGTAATTTTGCACTTCTGCAGCTTTTAGAGGATTAAAAATGGAGAGGGCATGACACAAATCATGTTGTAAACAGAGTCTGGTTGGATATCTAAAATTAAAACTTCTTGACATGCTCTGCTGGTAGATATTGTTTAAATTGCTTATATACCTTTGCTTATTTGTGAAGATTTGGTATGATATTTTCCATGCTAGTATAAGCTGATTTTCAGTTTTAGTTTCTTCTTTATCAATCTTTCTTTCAGAATGTTAGTTTAAATTATCCAGGTATTTGAGAATGAAACTTGCAAATATATGAGTTTGATCCTAGTTAAAAATCACAGCTGTATTTTTGGAAGGACTTCAATATGCTCAGCCTATGTGAAATGTAGTTAAATCTTGATCAGAATAGAAAGAAGGAGAGTATCCATCCTTATGTCAAGAGATATATCCCTTTTTTCCTGTTAACATTGCTATGGACTTACACATCACCACAACCAGCCTTGAATACATGCTGTTTTAGCAGCTGTCTTACCTGAGTGTCTCACCTGCAGTGATGTATTTATTACATGATCATATTGAGCTGTGCCTTGCTTGGATCTGTCACTTAAGTGAGAAGAAGAGATGATTTCAGATGCTTAATCCACTTCAGTTGTACCTATGGGATGGTAAGGGGAAGGTTGTCTCACTTGAATAGATAGGGAGGAAGGAGACTGATCTCGCAGCATGGTAAAGTCAGCACAAAGCTCCTGAGAAAGAAAATGGAGTGTGATTAGAGAAATCAGCAGTGGGAATGGTAGACATATTTTGGAACAATGAAGTTTTTTGCATAAGGAAACTGGGCCTGAGACTTAACAAACTGAAGAGCTAAATGGAGGGTAGCAGACAAGCAAAAACTGCCTGAATAGCAATGTAAGGACTGGAGTGAGGATAACTCTGCAACTAGGAAAGAAGGTCAAGGAGCAAGACCAGCTTTGTGGTGCACACCTGGCATAGAGAATAGACAAGGAAGGTGGATGTCAACATAACTAAAAGTTAAATCGGGTGAGAAGGCATAAGAGAAAGCTCAACTAGATAAAGGGAGTGAAAACAAAACAAAAACAACAATAAAATAAGAACCATGCATAGCTGAAGATGAATCTGAGAGTGAGAAGTTCCAGAACAAGATTAAAGAAAAGTGCAACTAGGACAGCTGGAACTGGGATGAGAATCAAACGCTAGCATTAACTAGGTAAGAAAAACAAAAGTAGGATCAGCCAAGACTTAAGAGAGAATGAAGACAGGTTTGAAATAACAAGCCAAGATAAGGCAAAGCATGGACATGGGAAGCAAGCAGATGGGAGTGTGCTATTTGAAAACACCCTCTCCCAAAGTTTGGACGGGATCCCAAGATTTCCTCTTCTTCCAGTAATAACCATGAAATCCAGTGGTGAGAAGAGACACATCTTTTCAAAGGTGGACCAAACACAGCATTACATATTCATGCTAACAGGTACTGTGTTGAGGAGCAGAAGATTCAAAGCAGTGGATGAATTATATGGGTATCATTAATGATGGGGCTGTTGCTGGCAGGAGTCTGGTCATGTTTTTTCTAGAAACTGAAGGAAGCATTCAGGAAAAAAAAGTTATGGGAAGAGAAGTGGTGTCAAAAGTCTTGAGAGAACTGGACAGTTTGAAATTTGTGTCTTAGCCCTTGCCTCTGCCACAGTTCCTTGATAGAGCTTGTTCAAGGCTTTTAAATTACACTTCTTGAGAATTATTTGCTTCTGATTTTCAGATGCCTGAAAACTCCAGGCTTGATTAGAGGTAGATAGTCAGTGAGTAAAATTACTACAACTGAAAGCAGTGGGAAGCAGGCCTTGAAGAAACAAGCTTTTCTATAGTGCCAAATCCTTACAGGTCTACCGGATATCAAACTAGGCAATCTATAACTGTTTCCCAAATGTAATATTCATATCCTGTCACAATATCCCCACATCTGAGGGGTGTATTATGAAACTAAAATAGTTAATATTTCTGAAGCCCATGAATACTGTAGCTAAAAGCTCCATAAAATGTCCATGAGGAAATTAATAACACTGCATGCAAATTAGGATCTGAATAAATGTGTAATGAATAAAGCATGGGGCATGATTTCAAAAATAGAAAACATTGAAGGGCTTTTTGTTAATCAAGCACAGAGGTCTGCAGAAAAAAGTTGTATGTGAACATGAAATGAACAACTTTCATAATACATGACTACATGTGGGAGAGACGGGAGAAATACAGTTTCTCCGGTGAGCTCACTGCTGTTAAGATAATGACTGCTTGATTTTTAGCTTCAAAAGTTTAATTTTAGTTTATATGGTTTACTCTGTGTACCGTTATGATTGTGTATATGCATGTCTATTGCTGTAGATACTTTATTTGTCACAATGTGCTTTCCTCTTCAGTGTTTCCCTACCGAATAACCAAATAACCACTTGGGGAATGTGAAAATATTTAAACCTAACTTCAGCTGTTTCAAAAATGCTCTAGGTGCCTCAGAGACAGAGAATATGTTTATAAGGAGATAAAGAAGGAAGGTAACCAGCTTCTGCTGGAAACTTCTCTGTTTCAGCCTCCTGAAAAGTCCCACGTCCTGGTCCCAAGGAGCTGACCCACCATGGTCTTCAGCCTTCAAAGCCTTAGGCATGTGCTGAGCTTGATGTTTGTGAATAAGCCCATTGTGTCCGCCCACCTAAAACTCCACACTACATGGAGGCCTAAGCAGCAGACAGATAGCCAAAGAATGAGGAGGAGGTGTGAACAACGCTGTTTCAGATGTATTTTTTTAGTTCTGTGATTTGTTCTGTTTGTCTTTTGTACATACTTGTTCTTTTTTTATAAGTTTTTTTTTTTCATTTCGGTTGTTTCTTTTTTGTGTAGGAAGAGCTGAAAAGCCTCCAGCTTCCTGGATTAAAAAAAAAATTATTTTT
>WBMZ01003117.1:27771-44607 GCA_013400975.1 Atrichornis clamosus | reverse complement strand
TGTCTTTTAAACTAAGACATACTTCAAGTTATTTCTTGGTGCATGTTGCGTGTTTATGTAACATGTTTTGCTATACAGTCTGGTTTGATAACATCTCCTTTAGGGTTTCTCCAGGCAGCTGCAGTTATAAATAGGCCAAAAGCACCGCTTGTAGCAGAAATAAAATAGAGATTACCCCTGTCAAAAAAAAAAAAAAAAAAAGCCAAGAAAAAGTGAGGCCTTTGTATTGAGTCATTAGCAGTACACTGAATTTTTATTCCACTTACTCTAAACCTCCACCCAGGCTACTATTGCTTGTTTCTTTTAAGAGATGGTAAAATAATAAAAGAGATCTTTGGCTTTTCTGATATGTGCTATTTGAAAAATAACAAAACCATGGAAAGCATTTCAAAGGTCTCATTGGTATATGGATGGTCCTGCTGGGGCATTTTAATCAGGTTCAGGGAAGATACAAGCTCTGTGATCTCATGAACACAGATGCAGTCTCAGGACATGAGAGATGCCAGTGTCTCTTGTGATTCTGCCATGCTGCTGACTCTGGTTTGTCATGTTCCATGCCTGTTAGTGAACAAAATAACCTGATCTATGCTTCAGGGCTTGCTTCTATTCCTGTTTCTGTTTCATCAAAATAGAAGAAAAAAATTAGCAGAGATTATAAGCTTATGGGTTATATGTTTTTTTCCTGGGAGACATATACAAAGCCTAGGACAACAAATGTGTATGTGGTATTTTCTGTTGCAGTCAGGACTCCAACTGCTATTTCTGTGTCTATGTTACAAGAACTTGGTGAGCCAAGGTCTAGCTATGAGTGGAAAATGAGTAACTGCAGCAGTACCTGGCAATCAGCAAACAGACACCTGTTTCCTTAAACACTTTTAAGCACAGCACATTGATTTGCACTCTGCCATCTTCATGCATAACTAAAATAGATAATCTCCTGAGTAAAGAAGGTGGAACTCCAGATACCGATCCCCAGACTCATACTGACAAGTGCAAGTTAAAAAATAAATATAACCAGCCTGAGTTTCACCTCCGGTTAAATCCCTAGGCATGCTGAGAATATTTGAACTGTGAAGATTTGCGTACAGGCAAACCAATTTATTGGAACTGTAGCATTCCAGCTAGTGATAAGGATGTGTGAGCAGTTGTAAACAGCTCAGCAGGCATTGACCCTGTCTTTCCACTTCCCCATCAACAAAAAAATCCAAACCAAACCAAAATAAAAGCAGCACAAAAAAAGCCAAAACAAGGAAAAAAACAAACCCAACAAACAAACAAAAGCCACCAAAACCCCAAGAACAAGCTATCTGATATTCTAGAACATCCTTCTTTTCAAAACATTCAAATGTTAGGCTAGCATCTGCTTTTGCTTCGTCCCTGAAGAATAAAACAGCAAACCAATCTTAAAAAGGATACGGGTTCTTCTTTCAACATTTGGAGACTGAAGAATCAGTTCTTCACAAATTTTCCATTTTGAGATGGAACTAATTTGCACCAACTTGTTTTATTGCAATCAAATTTAGTATTATAGGTGAGTGTTCATCTAAAATTCTGACCCCATAATCTACTCTGAAATATTGAACCTTTCCTCCCTTAACATATTTTGAAATTATATTCAATGCACTGGTCATGATGCAAATTGTCCAATTCTATCCTGCAGTTACACCTTTGAAATACACACAGCAACTCTGTATTAAAAATACAAAAGGAGAGAGGATGCATGAAGGTGCTTATTCCCAAATCTGGCAAGTGTTGGAATACACAAAATTGATTGATGCATTGAATACTCATTCATTTTAGATCAATTTTGTATGTGAAGTCCTGATAGGACTCCTTCCTATACTAGATTCTGTATGCTAACTATTAAATTCAGAAGGAAAACCACCAAGGAGCACTTGGGGAGATTGAAACTGCATCACAACAGATTGTGTGATATAACCCTGCTGAAAACAAGCTGAAACAAAACTGCTTTAAGCTACTGTACTCTATCATTAGAGCCAGATCTAAGTCAACATTAAATGCTACTAACTTTCTTATCCACGTGATCCAAGAAACACCTTGATGTGAAGATGGCAAGTAGTTTTAATTGTTATCACCACCTTATTTCTCAAAACTGAATGAAAACTTTAAATGTTGAATCTCTCATTACATACTTTCCATGTCTTGTTACCAAACTTAGCTTTCCAAAAGTATAGAAACAGAGCCTTGCTTAACATCAGAACTCAATAGGCAATTAGCACAAACCAGAAATCACAGAATAGCCTATATTTAGATGGTATAATGAAAGCAACAAATACCTACATTCCACTGCCCATCCATTGCATGCAACCACATCAAACTTAATTCTGAGTAACCGTATCAGCACAACTGCAAAGAGGTCTTTTCATCACTAGCTTATACATAATCTTTCCCATTTTAGTCTGGAACTCATATTATTTAGCTAATCAAAAGTACTAATCAAACCATCTGTCAGAGGTCTTGGAAGCATCAGACAAAAGCACAACACAGAGGAAATTTTAATCCTCTTGCCTTCTCTGCTACCACACTCCTGGCACATTCACTTTAGGACTCTGCAAAAGTGAAAGAAAACACATATTGTTTTCAAAATATTCAAATTCAAACCACCAATAACATGAGCAGTGGCAAGAGGAGAACTGCTGCTAACTAGGACCATAGGATATAAAGTAATCATTCCTGTGTTATAAAATTAAACCAAGTCAAACCAACATTGTCCCAAAGTCACTTCATAATCCAGTTCAAAATTTCTTCTCGACATTGACTGATGGCTGTGTCTGAGAGCAATACTAATGCATGCTTTAGTTTACACCTCCCCAAAGAGTAAAGATTTAGACAATACACTTGCATGTGAGACTTCGCTTCTCATTTTAACTGCTTCTAAAAATAAGCAAAATAATATTTTTCTTTGATAGGAGCTATAGGTTGGTTATATGATAATATATTAATTCATACATGAATGAGCATTTGATCATCTTTTTCTCCCCCTCAAAGCATAACCATTACAGAAATAGAAAATACTATTAAAAACATTTACCTCTATTTCTCATGAGAGTTGCAATGGATCAGAGATGGATATCTTTGAACTTATTTTGAATAACACACAGAGTTTTTATATATGGAAATCTTAATGTTTGCTCTCTCTGGAAAAGCTTGGCTGATCAGCAATCCAACTGTCATTTCCTTGCCCTGAAACAAAACCTAAGGCATTTACTTAGTTATTATTTGTTCTTTACTTAGACATACTTGCTGACTTCAGTGGAAGTTTAGCAGAGCAAGAACTGGAAATAAAAATGGATGAAAACATCAACATCTGTTGACTTGGAAAGAATATTTGTTTTTTTCTTGGCTTACCTTACCTGTGGCTGAATAAACCAGGCAATAGCATAGTTAATAACAGAATACAGCAAAATGAATAGTCTATAAAAACCTCTAGAGAGATTAAGGATAGAGGAGATACCTGATTTTTTCTGAAATATACACTGAAGTTCAAACAGTAAGCATCTAGCAGGGCTTCAGCTGTGTCAAAGCAGATTACACAAATGCTTTTGACATACTCAAACACCTCTTGGATACACTGCAGAGAGAAATTCAGATAAGTAGAAACTATAAAATGATCTTCATTATACATTGCTGAGTTTCCTACTAGAACCATGTCACAGCAGTAACTCATAAGCATCCCTTATTTGATGTGGACCGAGTGCATAGTTGATATTCTCATTCTTCCTTTCTTCATCTAATGCTAATGCTAAACATTAGAGTCTTTGGCTCTTTGTTTCTTGTACCACAGATTTCATGTTTGGTTTGGGTTCTCATGAGAACACTTTGGACTTGCATTTTGCAGGCACATATGGTACAGATGTTCCATGGGTCCTTCCAGACTAAATGTCTATTTATATCAGATGTCTGTTATGCTAAATAAGCAAACTAAATGACTTCTTGTCCTTATTAATCTATGTTCTTTAGTAAAAAACCTTTGGCTTCAAATGCTCCACACTGCTGCTTTCTACTCTGCACATTCCAATTTCTATCTTCTCACTGTAACGAGTTGTTTCAGGAAAAGAGGAATAAAAGAAAAGCATTAAATGTATTACAGATGTCCTTTATATTTCTCCAAAACCAATTGAAACACAACTTCATTAATTCAACCCTTTTTTTCCCCTTCATGCTAAACCAGAAGATATCTACGTATCAATTCCCTGAGATCTCCAAGTGATTTGCTCGTGCTCTTGACTAACAGAAGCACTCTGCCTATGCAAACTGAGGGTACACAGCAAGCTGGCAGAAGGTTTCCAAATCTAAGTGAGTTTCCTGCCAGATTTTGAAATAGAAATTCAGCAAAAAACAGTGATATTGTCCCTTGAACTCCTGTAGGTAGTAAAAACCTGATTTCTACATAGGAACATCTGAGTTGTTGTATTTGCCTTTGTTTCTTTAATTGACCAGCTATTTTCATTATATTAAAAGCACCAGGCACCTGTGCAACAGAGCAATGACCTTCTTTGCAACACAGAATTTCTGTGTTTCTTTTCTCCCCACTCATATATTGCTTTCTTGTGCATGAATGTGTCTTCTGCCATAAGAAGACATCATAATGGAAAGCTTACTCATTTCAGCCAGTTTCTTTGTAAAGTATTTATATTTTGTATTACGCTTCTTCTGCTGATTTTGTCCAGCAAGTCACAGGTGACCAATTACTCATTTTCTCAACCACTCAATCTAGATCAGGACTTAAATCTCATTGAAAATTCACCAAGTCCTTGAAATTTCCAAGTTGGTAGCCTGAGCTTCCCATGCCAAAGGTAATGAGCACCCTTTTGTGTTTTCACAGATTTTTCAGCATCACTGCTATGCATTCTTAATGTGAAATCACTTTCTGTCTGAGGCTGGAATGCAAACTGATCTTCCGTACAGATGCAGAACCTAGTAGTCATCTAACTTACAATTAAATGCCATCAAAGTTATGTTATGTTTGTATGTCTCAGGAAATTAGTTGATAGATAAGGAAAAAATGAATAGTTCACCTCATCTATTTGGTTTGGCCAGAAAATTGGCCAATAAATGGGGATAAAAACAAACAGAATTTCCCAACAGCTAATAGCTTAGGCTGCTAACAGGCTCCAGTCTTGTATAATAATCACCCAATACACTCCCAGGGCTATGAACAGTCCAAACAAAATATGGATCAAGGAGAATATTTTATGCATTTCAGAGTTGTTCAGATGGATTATAATTGAATTTAGACTCTAGTGAATTTGAATTAAACTAAAAGGGGAAGGCATTTGTGGATGTAGGGAGAGAATTATAGTACAATTGTGAAAATGTTTGATGTGCAGAAATTCCTACAAATATGCTGAGATATTTATTCAAACTTCACATTAATTATTTGTCAGTGTGAGCAAACACTTTGGCTGTGTTTGCAGGCAGAAGGTACAGCAGTGGCTGGAAGAGGCAGCACTTAAGTGGTGTCTTACAGTTGTTCTTCACAAGTTTAACAACAGATGTGTTTGCTGTAGATCATGATCTTTCTTTACCAATAGCAAGAATTTTTAAAAGAGATGATAGATTGCACTTCCATCACCCACTTCAGCAGACAGATCTGAGTTGTTCCTGATTGTATATAGTCACTCCACACAGGTAAAGTGCATCTGCTACACACAATTGTAGAAAAGTAAGTCTGAAAAGGAATGCAAAGGCCCTGTCAGCCATCTCTGTCTCAGTAGATTGAATTAATCCTGATATAATTTCTCACTTACTCAAGTCTACTTCAAAAAAGAATAAAAGACTAGGGATTTATCAAATAGAAAGCTATTATCAGAAAATACATCTCTATTTTTTATCACTTGACTTTCCTTATCCTTAGGCAGCAATGGGAAAACAGGGAGTAGTTTCCACATGATCCATTTCTCTCATTTCCTTGGCAGAGGAGCTGACATGAAATTAGAAGTTGAAGGCTGAATTCCAGCTGTCCTCTCTTCAATGCTCAAACATCTTTACTTTCAAAGTTATACACTCCAGTTGCAATAACCCACTGTGTACTCGGAGAGTCGCTTTCCCAAGCCAAATTGGAATAGGGAGCTGAACTTAGAGTATAGGAAGAGAGTAACTGGTATTTAATACTCTGTGGTGTTCCTAGCACATAAAGTACACCTTGCGATTCAAGGGTTTGAATGAGAATTTAATATTTATCTTAACCACCCTTGGGAAACTCAACTTCCCAGTACCTCATCAAGGTGCTGCAGTGTGAACCGCCTAGATTTCAAGAATTTAAATATTTATGCAGTCTTTTACTTCAAGATTTCCAATGTTGGTTTTGTTATTATTATTTTTATTGTCATTGTTGTTATTATTACTATTATTAATTTTATGATTAATTTTATTGGTTTAATTTTTGCCAGGAAAACAATTGTGATACATTATCCTTCCTAGCACTCCTACAGGAATTGTAAATGAAAAACATGTTATACAGAGTTATTTGCTTTCTGCATTAGGCAGAGACACATTTTCAGTGTCAAATTACTTTTCACATTTAATTTGAAACCCACACTAGCTTATAGTTAACTATCTTGGAATGATAATGATAGAGCACCAAAGCATTTTATTTCAAGCACTAAATTTTTCTAGTTGTCTTAAGTAAATAAAAAGAAAAAGGACACCTTATGGTCAATACCTCATCCCTGGAAACTGTCTTTTGATCAGCAAACTATTTGGTCTGATCAAGGGCTACATCCTCTGTACATTCTGCTGGGGATTGGATTTTGTTTAATGGAGAGCAAGCTAAAATATTAAGATTTAAACACATGTTCCAGTTACTTTCATATTTTTTTTAGCAGTGAAAGAAGTCTTCCAGACAAAACTTTTCATGAAGCATGTTTCAGGCTAAAATAATGTGTAAACTTGTGCAGAATGTGATTTGTTTTGGAGAAAACTCCAATCATGCTCAAGTTATATCTGACGCGTACCATTGTCCTGAGGGTACATAGTTTGAAGATTTTGAGCCTTTTCTTGAAAGTTACTAAGTGTCAAATAGCTCAAGTTATTTATTTCCTTTAAAGTCAGATGTATTTATATTCTATCCTGGCCAGAACCCTACAGTATTTGTTGTACCTTAACTAAACAACTCGTAAAGAATCAACAAAATGAGAAGCAGGACCACAGACCAATACTAAGACAAAATTTGCTATTCAAGACTATAAGACCCTTATGGACATGGTGGGGCACTCGAGAGCTACTTTCAAAGCAAGGTACTTCTTGGTGTGTAAAGAGTTGCAGAAAACAGGGCCAATTGAAGGCAGCAATAATATGTGTACGAGATACGACATTGTGTATGCACACCACTGTTGCAGTTCTTAAAGAATTAATTTTACATAAGTGTTGAAACTTGCTCAATAACACATTAGGCAACAAATTAACATCTCAATAAAAAAGTGTTATACTTTGAGCTTCATTAGTATTGAGAACAGTTATGTGCACAAGGAAGCTTCTTTGTCTAGGAGAGGTCAAATTAAGAAGCTGGGCACTTAGAATAAATGAAGATTAAAAAAAACTATAAAACATTTACATGCAAGGCTCTTCATCAGTAAGGGCAACAAGTACTGTTTAAAAAAAATATTTAATAACCATCCTCTTTTGACTGTTTCTTCCATCAGTGTTTACTGAGGCTACAGAACAGATTAATTTCCCATTTTAGCAGCAGAGGCACAATCAATTACCAGATTATATCCGTTTGCTGTAGCTCACAAATGAGCAGTTCCCATCAACACTTACAACTGATGGCTATTTCCCATGAAATTTGTTCCTCAACAAATTACCCAGCTTTAAAGTTCACCAGGCCTGTGAAAGAACATCAGTACTACAACTTGCATAGGACTTGCAAACAGAAACTTGAGTTATCTCTTATGTGAGCAATAATTCTTTTCTGACCCAGTCTGTGTTGTGAACAATAAACAGCCCACTTTTGACCCAGTTCATGCTGCTTCCTCAATCAGTACTTATGGTTTTAAATAGTCATTGCTTTCACAGAGTTTTAGCTTGTTTTTTAATTTGCTCTTTATAAATCGGAGATGGCATATAGTCTAACTAACCAAACCACTGAAGCAGAGGCAAAAGGAATAACTGTATGTGTTTCTGTTAATCTCTTTAGAGACCAGGATTATTTGGATTAAAAGGAACAGCCATTCAAATAGTCTTTTCTTCACCCAGGGACAACTAATAATCTGACTAGAAATACTAGACGATTAAAAAGAAAGTCAAAACAACTCTCTGCTAACAAAGAATCTGTTTCAACTGCAGAAAATCCTTTCCCTTGTGGAAAAAAAATAATTTTAGTCATTTAGGGCAAGATTTAAAGTGTGAATAACAAATTGACACACGGTAAATTGGGTCAAATTTTAAATATACTTCATAAAGCAAATAAAAATTCTCCCTGAAAATGAAATGCTGAGAAAAATGGAAGATCATGAAGAAAGTGTAAGCTAGAATGACATGTCAAAACTGCAGAAAAATAATTTAAAAGCTATATGTAAAAATGATGGATCTGTATGTCCAAGTACTCATTATTTAAAATCATAGCTATTAAACAAAAGTGCTTTGCTTTTTATGAATGAGTAGATAACTAAGTTTGAAGTTCTTCAGCCCAACAGAAACTAAAGCAATATAAACAGCTCCTAAATGGGCACTTTACAATTATATTCCCATTTCAAGGACTACTAGCTAGAGTTAATAGAATGAGAGGGCTGTCTTTATAAAATAATTCATCCTCCATGTCAAAGTCTAATTCACTTAATGTATTTCTTTATGTTAAAAGTGGGTATTGTACTCTAGTGGCTCCCAGAAACTGTAGCATTTGATTCTTCCATTTTCTCCCATTCACCCTTGGGCCCAGTCTGTATTTTTCACTGGAAGAATTTTTCATTTAAACAAATCTCTGGAACGGTATTTGCCTTTGAAAATATGTTCTGCTCACCATTCATTATCACTCTTGTTGTTGATGTTGTTGTTGTTGTAGTTGTTGTTATTACTACTATTTGTACCATTTTTGTCCTTAACACAGATACCAGAGTAAAAGCAAGCTCTGGGGTTATTCCATGCTTTAGCCACCTACATACCTCCTAACTACAACTTTCAGGGCCCAATTCCAAAATCTTGAGCAAAAAATGAAGTGTAATATAAAATTAGAAAATTTGACTCAATCCAAGATTTCATTTACTGTGATGGATTCTTTGTCATAATCCCTGAATTAACAGAGAGAAAATGGAAAATTGTAGAATATCCTGGGTTGAAAGAGACCTACGAGGAATAAAGTAAAACAGTGCCTAATTAAAACTTAAGCAGTTTTATTGCTATATCCTTCCACTGTTGAATAAAATACATGTTGCATACACAACTAGCCAAAACACTGTTTTACTCAAACACACTCCATCTTACTGCTTTTAAGAGCTCTAAATTCAAAGTCTGGAGGCTTCTAGGGTTTGGCATCACTTTCTCTGGGGCACAAGTATATTTATTTATATATCTATATATATATATGTGTTTGTATAGTTAAAAGCAGAAGATAACTATTCAGTGGCTTCGTTTCATATCAGTTGAATTTCTCATTGCCCTATCAAAACTATGATCAAGACAGATTTAACTGTAGGAAAACACAGTTTAAATTAAAGAATGGGAATAGTTTTAGGGACAAATTTGAACTGGAAAAAACTAAGTTTAATACAATGGTCCACTTGAAATGGAATTTCATGTTATGCACAGGACAAACTCTGGCAAAGCAGTTTTGTGTCTGACTCAATTCAATATTTTGTACTACAATTTCCCAGCTTCTTTACAAGAATGGGATTTTTCAGATTACAAATGACAATTTCAAAATTAAACTAAAACACCAGGGTGGCAACTGTGACTCTCGTTTGCAAGATAAAATTATCAATTTCCATAGCTTTTAAAATTTCCAATTATTCTTAGATGCAATACCACATTTTTTGTATTAAAACCTATGAAAGTCTGAGAAGCATAAGTTTGCTTCCTACCCAACATATTTTATAACTGGTTGAAAGCTGCTCAGGCATAGAAAGAATTTTAACTAGGGTTTGAAAGGAAATTGTAATGACTGTGCAGGGCAGGGAATGATAGGAACTGCCTCTATACACATTATGAAGACCCTACAGAGCTTGAAAGTAGATAAGGTCAATTCCACTGCTGAAGTAAAAGTTGTTTAAGTGTTACTATTTGTTGTAGATATAAATCAAAGCAGTGAGAAGTGTCAATAGTGCTATCAGAAACCATCACAATGACAAATGTACATTATGAAGTAAATATATATATGTATACACACCCATACACAGGATTTCTTTCAAATTAATGGCTGTAACACCCACGGCACCTATCCAACTACAGAAATATCCTGTTGCTGACACAAGAAAACAAGTAAAAAATTACATTTAGAACTGTGCCTTGATTAAATATCTACAAAAGAAACCTCACACACTGTGGAAAACATCAGCACACCCTATGACTATGGCATTTTTCCCTTTCTAAATTCTCAATGTATTTAGCACTGAACACTTAGGGACCTTATTGTACATTTCCACAAGCATGCAAAACTCTAATGGTGAACTAACCTGAGGTATTTCTATCAACAACAACTGATAGATAGTTCAAACAGTTCACACTCCTCTTGTATATGTGCAGTGGAAGGACAAGAGGCAAGATACAAAATAGAAAATTCCCTTCAGGTAAAAGTGAAAATAAAAGTCTTCACTAGAATAGTTTGTGAGGACTCTCCCTTAATAGGAAGAAAGCACTTAAGACTCAAAAATGCTCATTAGTTGAAAGGAATAACAAAAGTTAGAGGGTCCTCAAATATAAATGTAGATGTATGGTAAAGGTAAATTACAGTCTTGGCATGGAAATTAGTTTGTTAGTCCCTGACCTACTATATTGGCACACAGCAGGGGGTTTTGGATAAAGGAGTATGGTGAAGGGAAAAGAGAAATTAAGCACATGACAGGGGTTGGATAAAAGAGTACAGTGGAAGGGAAAAGAGAAATTAAAGAGGTTATTTAAAAAAGGAGAGAGGAATTAAAGAAAGGAAGAGAAAAAGAGAGGGAAAGAGAGAAATAGAGAAAAAGAGAAGAAAGATAAAAAGAAAGATAAAAATAAAGGGGAAAAAGTGATCATCAGCCCTGGCTCCAGTGTCGATCAAGCTGATGAGAAGGCGATTCTGGTCCTAGCATTAATCCAGGTGATAAGTGGCAATCCAGCCGCATTGGTCTGGCTGATGAGATGCCCAGGGTCTGGGGAGAACCACCCAGTCTTGGGAGGGGGGGCGGGGGGTACCTTTCTATGGACAGATTTCTCTGTCCCAAAGACAGCTTTCTCACTTTCTATGCTAATTAGTTATCATGCACATGTTATCATGTTCTCTTCGGCCTTTCTGGAAATGGGTTGGAGGATTTCAGGGGTCTTTAGTGTTCCCAATACCACCTTACAGTCCATGTCCACTTCATGCCAATCATTCCTCCACTTCCACTGTACTGTGTCATGATTCTTTCTCATGGAAAAGTGCTGCCCGATCTCCACCTGGCTCCTCTTCTTCAGCCCAAACTCAGTCTTCCTCACAGAGTGTTAATAACAATTGTCCTTGGTTATTACCAACAATTCTTGTCTGTTATTACTAATAATCCTTGGCTCCACAGTCATCTGCTTATCAGTGTTTAAGACACACACATTTGCCCCTTATCTCCTGGAAATTGAGAGCTCAAAAGGATCTCACTTTGGACCTCTACAAGGTCAGAAGAGAGTGGGCTTTAGTCACCACAGTTTTCCATCCTGGCCACAATTTGAGTTTGCAACTTTCTTTGAGGGTGCAACAACAGAAATATTATTCCACTTGGGTTGTTATTCAGGCAAGACAAGTCAGTTTCCAAGGCTGCTTTTGTGAAAACAGGTGCTCATTAGACAGCACTAGTTCCTGGGAACAGTGCTTCTGATAAGCTGCGGAGGGACTTAGTCCAGGTGCAGTACATCAAGGCTGAGCCCTAATGAGAATTTCTCAGATCACTGACAAGCCTAATTATAATTTTATTATCTAATTCTTACTTAACAGATTCAGAGAGTAGCCATTTCATTATTCTACCTTGGGCTAGCATCTGGCTAACATTTATAGTTCCATTGTCTTATTCTTTTTATCCAGCAAAACTATCTTGCCTGTCCTTAATATCTTTTGTCAGCTTTCCAAGAAGCACAGATAAATACCAGAGCAAGACGAGGTTCCTCAACTTCTTACTGTTCTATTTGATACATTCATAAAATAATAGTATGGTTTGGGTGGAAAGGGTCCTTAAATTATTTTTCCAACCCCGCTGCCATGGGCAGGGACACCTTCCACTAGACCAGATTGCTCAAAGCCCCCTTTCAGCCTGTCTTGAACACTTCCAGGAATAGAACATCCACAGCTTCTTTGGGTAATCTGTTCCAATGCCTCACCACCATATATTCCCAACTTTCATAATGTACTGTGCCAAGCATGCTGTCTTCCTCCTGAGCCTTACAGCACATGGCCACAGCCACGTAAAAAGACATGTTCAATAGGCAAGGAGAGGCTACCCACAGGATTAAATAAAAGCAACATTTGTTATAACTTCTAAAGCCAATTCCAATAGAGTAGGTAGAGCTGATTCCTCTATCCAGGAACTGGTTTCAAAGCAATGGACTGATTTGTTCCCATGACTTGTCATCTGGGCTGCAGTAACAGCTCAAATATGGAAAACTCCCCTGTAATCTCTGAAAGGATCCTTTTGCACTCCCAATATACATACTTTGGTTCTGCTGCCAAAAACGGTGCCAGACTTGTGTGAGTCTCTCAGGAGTGTTGGGGTTACTCTTCTTCTCCATTTAGTTCCAAGACAACTAAGGTGTTCATTCCAACTTTTCTGAAAGAAGAATGTCAGAATCTTAAAGCTCTGTACAAATGAAAATTACTATTCTCCTGACACTTCCTAGAATCATTTCCAGCTTCCTTCTCACTTAGTTGCCTGCTAAAGTTTTAAAAACATTAAAGCTCTGCTTCCAGCCTGTAAGTTATTTTGAAATTCAAATCCTGTGACTTTTGAAGTAGAATTGTTTCACAGCTGTCAGGAAATACAGAGAGGCAGAGCTGTTTCTCCCAAGTCGCACAACAGCTTAGTATCTTACCAAGAATAAATATTTATTTATGGGTCAGATCATGAACAATTTATTTTTTCATACTGTTACAAATATATAACTAGTAATATTTTATAGAAAGGATGTTTAACCTGAAGGACTACAGAAAAATGGAGTGCTTCAAAATCTGAACAATAATAATGTTCATATAATGCAGCTTCATAGAGACCAGTGCAGTATTCATGTTTAAAGCTGCAATTAGAATAAAAATATCCCAATGCTTTCTTTGGATCTTTATGAATTTAAGACGAAGAAAATGAGAAACTCAAGAAGAGGAGGATAGAATTCAGACATTTATGCAATAGGAAGAATGAGAGTTCAGCATTAACTTTGCCTCAGGTACACTTCAGGGAAATGCATGACATAAATATACATGTATTTGTGCAAATAGGCATAAAGCCCACTCACCATTTTACACTGCAGCTTTCATTTTCAAATGTGGGGAAAAAAGACAAATATCTCTTCACCATTCTCTTTTTCTACACATATGGTGTTTGCTTTTAAAAGTTTGTTGACTCTCAAGAAACATCAATATCCTAATTTAACTGTGCTATTGGGAGCCAGCTAAAAAATCATTTTGTCAGCCAGCTTGATAGCTTTACACCCTGCTTCTGAGTGGCAAGAAGTTCAGGTCTCCACTGACTATCTGTGACAGCTCTCACACACCTGTTTCTAAGTACATCACAGCAAGAAACAAGGTCTGAGGTGAGAGCTCTCTCCTACCAAAAAATTGATGCTCTGCAGTTTGTAATGAAACTGCTGCCTATAGCACTGGATGCACACTGAGCAGGATAGGACAGCATAGATGGACACTTTCATTGTACAAACAAACCATAGGCAATTAGCCAAAGGGAATTTCCAAGGTGGCATATGTCAGTATATCACAGCACGCACCAGCACAGCTTTAGAGCTTCTTTTTTCCCATCAGGAAGTCATGAACCAAACTAGGTTCTAAATCAGCCTTGGCCACCTCACCACCCCTTTGTTGCACATAGAGTGGGAATATAAACACCAGGAACATTGCTGTCCCATCCCTGGCAGTGTTAACACCAGGTTGGATGGGGTTTTGAGCAACCTGGTCTAGTGGAAGGTGCCCTTATGGCAGGAGGGTTGGAATGACATGATCTGTAAGGTCCGTTCCAACCCAAACCATTCTGTGATTCTATGATCTGGTTAGGGCACCCCAGTATGCTAAGCAGTAAGTCTGGGGACAGTGGAAGATACTGGTCTAAACCTCACCTGCTTGTTTAAGTGAGTCAATGAGACAACTCAGGTAAGTATTAGAGAACTGGGTTACAAATAATTAAATCTTCTTTCTTGTATATGAAATACATTTGTACTTACATGTTTCTGGTTTGGAAAAACTAGTTCAGTGTCTACTGTATATTGGCTTACAAATTACTGTATCCCGGTGAATGGAAATTTTTAATTTTTTTAATATTGCAGATATTTCAGCTGTTCTACTTTGTGTCCATCCCAGTTTTGAGTTCAAGAGCAGAATTTTGCTATTCTAAATGCCTATACATTCTCTCAGTTCTTCCCTTCTGTGGTGTGTGTTGATCCAGAATTCAATCTTTGAACTGAATAACTCCTCCTCTTGAAAGTTTAATTGAACATTAACTGGCATCTCTTGGGGGAATAGTGAGCTCTGTTTGCAGTTTTATCTAGAGGCTCTGCTGAGCAGCTCCCACAGCAGTCAATTTCTTACAGCAATGGCCAAGTAACTTCTAAATGTTCTAAAATTAATCATGATAGACACTATAAGATGATTTTCTCTGCTTTTCAACAAAACCATTGTTATTCTCTGCCATGAGTATAACAACACCATGAAGTTCAAACCACACATGGATTTGCAAGACATTCCCTACATCTCTTTCTTACCACCCTGGGCAAAATCAAATTATGACATGTACAGAAGGCATACAAAGCAAGGAAACAAATAGCAAAAATAAATATTTCTCTTCTGACATTTAATCTAAATCTCCTTGGTTTCTTCCATTTGTTCAATTAATAAAAATATTAAGAATTTTAAAATACCTTTCCTCTTAGCTCTAGATTGAAGATTTTTTACATATAAGAGTAATTTCTGAAAATCTTAAAAATTTCTGTATCTGCAGTTGAAATACTAGCTCCTGAATATTTGAATGCCAGTCAAAAATCTACTAACCTTGAAATGAACACTATCAGACTTTAAAAATAATCTTCCATTTCAACAAAGTTTTATGACTTATGTTTTATTTGGTGTATGCACAAAGCCTAAGAAAAGTCAGCCAGTTTCTGAAAACTATTCTGAACAATTCTGAAGACATAATTTTAATTCATGAGTTATGCAGAACTTCCAGCAATGTTTTCACTAAAAGTAAAACCCAACTTTACTGATAAAAACATAAAAGTGAAAAACAAAACCCCAACTCCTTCAACCTGCTCTTACCTCTGCAGATGTCAAAGGTTTGGCACAGTTGTAGTTGCATTCTGAGGCTAATTAGAACTTCTCAGTTTTTCCTGGAGGTAGCATTTAATAGAGCATTCCTCTGCAGTATCTCTTAGCTTCTGAAATAAACAGCAACTAGAAAAACAGTTCCAGTAGGAATAGAAAGATTCACCAGAAATAAAGCAGTACATTCTGACTGTGTATTTGGGTCATACAAGTAAGTTCACCCCAGTATAATGACACTTACTCCTTTGAAGCTATGCCATTAATAAATTGAATTTTTCAGAACATTTACAGCAGAGACTAAACTTTTTGTTTTGCAAACAAATCAAGTTACCTACTTTCTCTCTATTCACTGGCTTTCAATCACATCTTAAAATATGTTTTTCCTTCATAAGAGACAGGATAGCATTTCAAATATCACAGTTGTTTACACTCTGATTTCTTTCCTTATAAGGTTATAAAGTTCTGTCTTCCTAGTATCTCATCACATATCAGAGCACAATTTTTAACAAGCCTTTCCCAACTAATATGACCAGTCCTGTCCCACAACTGTGTAGCTCAAAAAAACATAAAATCCACCAGCTCTGCAATTGGTATAATTTATAATTCCATATCTGAATCCACATATTCACTTACATCTGAATCAGCAGAACAGCATATGGAGAAGGTTTTGGCTGTAAATCAGAGACAGATGGAATACAAAGAGTATATATTTATTTTCTACTATCTATTGATGATTCAGCTCTCAGGTTTCCTCATAAACTGTATGTTTTTTGTGCTCTTCAAGGTAGGAAAGGGCAAGAGAACCCACAAGGAACATAGGACATTCTGATTTCAAGTAGTTGCTCTTCCAGTCAGACATTATTGAAGAAGTGGTATGCTAATTTAGTAGGTCATAGGCATAAATTATTTACCAAATCATTCCCTAGTATACATACATTTGGAAAGTTGCATCCTATTTAGGAGCTATCATACCTGAACAAGTCCTACAACAGATTTAGTCACCAATTCACATGACATTTACCTTAAATTCGCAGCTTGGAATTTAGGCATTACCTCAAACAATTTAAATTACTGAAGTGTCAAGGTTTAACCCCAATCTGCAACCAAGATCCAGACAGCCGCTCTCTCACTGCCCCACCAGCAGGATTGGGAAGAGAATTAGAAAGGTAAAAGCCAGTCATGGTTTG
>WBMZ01003117.1:8681-21994 GCA_013400975.1 Atrichornis clamosus | reverse complement strand
CACACGGAGAACCTCTCCCCGCTCTTTGCCTCCGTCTTTTAGTACATCTGCTGGACTCTGGAGTGAGTGTGTGCCTGCACCCCCCGAGCAGGGAGTGCTTGGTGCGTGTGCCGGGGGGTGCGAACCCCCAGAGCGGCTCTGAGAGGGACGCTCCTGGGAAGGTCGCAGTGCACCTTGGGCTCGTCCCCCCTCGCTCTGTTCCTGCCTGAAGACACGGTGCAAAGCAGCAAATGAAAGCTTTGAAATAGAAGCTAAGTCCTTTAAACTGGTAACAATTTTCAAATGCCCAACAAATTGCTTTTGTGATTAATGATTAATTTGAATACTCAAGGGTAAATTCCCCAAGCACTCTGTATTTAAAAAAAAAAAAATTCTTATTCTCAATGCAGTTGTTCTGTAATGATGTAGTTTAGAAACTTATCCCTTTGCATTCAGGGATATTCATAACTTGGCTCAAAACTGACGTGGAAACTCTAATGACTTTGCTACCAATATAATTGCCTAGGAAAACTAGAAGAGTTTGATTGTTTCAAGAAAAAAAACCCACAATACATTGAATACCAAATTACTAAGGTTTAGTTAATCATGGACTTCAAATAAGTACGTACTGAACAGATTTATTGATTCTCAAGACATTTATTTATCACTCTACTCTGTAGTCAAAAAAGATCATAATACATTAAAGAATTGGTTAATAATGTTAGTACAGGAACACTCCTGGGGAATCTTCTTGTCTTTTCAGTTTATGCATTAACATTTGCTTGGATTATAGTAATAAGGGGAATCAGTCAAGGAAAACTTCCAGCATCAAACATATTTGCCCTCAATGCTCATCATGGATGTGCTCTGTTGGACCCTTGGACTGTTGTTTTGGCCCCATACAGCATTTTAATTCACATATTTTTCTGTTTCAAATTATTGCCTGAGCTGTGAGTTTCTGCAAGTGCTCCTTGCAGATTCTCCTCCCACCATCCTCTTAGAGCTGAGACCTCTTACCTCATGGCCTTTGCTGCCAGCTCTACAGATTCACCACGGGCAACAAAACAAAACAAAAACAAACGCAAACAAACAAACAAAACAAAAATCCCATCTTTCTCAGAGTTCAAACATCATCCACCAACTTCACAGTTTGCTTGAGAGGTTCCCAGTAATATTAAACAAAGCACTGAAACCACAAAACACCCATCATCACATGCCCTTAAACTTTTAATTGGAAATTTATCTGAAAGCTTGTGACCATTTGTTCTGTCTTATTTGGAAATGAAGCACTTGAAGAGCATCATCCTGCTCATGGTTCCTACAAGTGAAGCAAAGGCTTTTCAAACTCTAAACCAGGCTCACTTTACTAGTACAAAACAAAGGCTTTCCACCGATCTTCCCTGTAACTGTTCACTGACAGTGACAGCAACTTAAGTGCAGCTGCCTTCTCAGCAGCACCAAGTATCAGCAAACTACAACCATTACAAATAAGGAGAGAATGCAAGGCACATTCTGGTTCTCAACCTGAATTTCCACACCTGCTGCTCCTTACTGCTATTACAAGGCTTTGAAAAAAAAGCAATACTGCCATGAGATTTGAAGATATTGAATGTATTGAATGCCAATGACCTGTTACTGTACTTGGAGAGAAGTATAGATTTTTCCATTGTAATCTGAAGTTAAAGGTCCCATTTTTGTACTAATTCCTGCCTAGTAAAAACTTAAATTATTTAGAAAAATAACTTACTAGCAAAAATAAGTTACCCAGAAGAGAATGGGTTTGACTGAGACCTCTCAACACATGAAATTTTGCAACAATATTCTGGTTACCTTAGCAGTAATAGTCTGCTTATTATTTAAAAACCCGTTTAAGTTTAAGCCCATACTGATTCTGTGCTATCTGATTGATGATTTTGCTACACTACCATCAATGTGGCTAAGCAAATAAGATATATTGCTGCCTCCATGAAATGGTTTGTAGGGCTTGGTTGAAATGCTTTAACCATGAAAATATTAAATATATTAAATTTAAGATACACGATGCTACTCCCCAGAGGTTCCAAATCACAAGCTCCTTAGTACAGTCAATTTTATGTTCTCAAGGTTTGTGAACTGAGCCATAAACTTTTAAAACAATGAACCATAAACACTATACCTCTGTACTGTTTATAACATTGCAGTCGAACTACTTGGCTTGGGTTTAATCCCATTGGACAGAAGAGGAGGGAGCCGAGGCTGAGAGAGAGAAAGAACAGCAGAAGTTGTTGTTTACTTCGTTAAGAGTTCCTTGCAAAAAAAAGAAAATCAAAGGAAGGTTCAGGAGTTCTTTTTGAGCATTTGACATCATCTTAGACCCTGAAGTCTAAGAAAGCTTAAGTGGTTTGACAGTTCTGCAAGCATGTCTCATTATTTATATTGTAGTGATCTATGCCTTGTGATGGAGCTGCTACAAACACAAGCTGGTAAACGTACTGAAGGAGAAGGACATCCTTGGTAAGCTCACCCTAAGCCTCCTTGATGGGGGTAGTTGGCAGGACAGAAAAACACTTTGATGGGAGCAGGACAAACTGTGACAACAAATTTGCCTTCTAGGAAAACAGAAGCCAGCAACAGCTATCTCATGAATGATGTCCTACACACACTTATGTATCTACAAGGAAAAGGTATAAAAACTCACTGTCGACCTAAAAGGAGCACCAGATCTCCCAGACAGATGGGACCCTGGCTAGGAGCACCTGACAGACTCCAGCCTCAGGGATGCAGGTCATCTTTAAGTAAGACTTCCATTATTGATTAGCCCCACTCCTGGGAGCAGTTTGGTCACAACTCACAAATTCATAGATGTATGCAAGTAAATATTCATAAGTAAATACTTGCTTCAGAATTGGAATTTTATAATAACTTGTAATGTATATATATTTACTTTACTCATGCTATATGTATACTTGCTTTCCTAGTGGTAATTTTGTAGTGACTTGAACTGTTTGTGCATATATAATTGGGTTTTTTATATATATATATATATATATATATATATATATAAAGTCACTATATAACTTCATGATTTTCACATACCTGTTCGTTGGTTGAGCATCATAGGTCATGCCTGACTTTTGCACCAAGCCCGTGGGGAAAGTGCAGCTTGTGTCATGCACCCAGACCTATGGCAAAGATGTTCCAGACCAAGTGAGCTGTCAGAGTGCACCACTGATCCCTTCTTACCTGATCTTAGACCACACCCAGCTATTAGAATTTTGCCAACAATCACATACAAACAGAAGACATCAGATGAAGCTAAGAGATTTAAGACCACAACCAATATCTGCTCAGAGCTCTGCCCTTTCAGTGCTCAGTCCTCCAGACTTCAATTTGAAATGACCTTCAGTGGGCTTCCACATGAACAAAGTGAGAAGATCTGGCCTTTATTTGATATACTTCTGTCTTCTAGTGAACCTTAGATAGTTCAGAGTCTTCCCTTCATTTGTGCAGTTGAGTGTAGCAATCAGAAAAGCAACCTACTCTATCAGACATACGTCACCATTACCTTTCTAGAGGAACAGAGTGGATGCTGGATCTCTAATTCAGGATTATCCATTTGATTCACGGATCAGTCCAGAAGTTACAGTGGTCTGCTGTTTACCTTTGCTGAGTTACCACCCACAAAAAGGTGTGCACGCTGTAATACATCACCATTGTGCATCCCACCTCACAGTTACTGTAACCTAATAGTCTTCCTTCTACAACTGTTTTTCAAGCGTCATCAGATTATTTAGTGGGAAAAATATTATAGTAAGAATTAATAAGGCAAAAACTAAAGAAATAGTTTAAAGATTTTTTTTTCTTCTCTCCAGTAAATTTTAAACAAAAAGGATTTTACTGGTTGACTGAGATATTCTATCCTTCAGCTCTGCTGGGACCCCACCTGGAGCCTGTGTCCAGCTCTGGGGTCTGGAGTAAAAAGCAGACTAGAGCAGGTCCAGAGGAGGGCCATAGAAATTATTAGAGGGGTGGAACACCTATTGTATGAGGAGAGGCTGAAAGCGTTGGGGTTGTTTAGACAATAGAAGGGTCTGGGGAGACCTCATTGCAGCCATTCAGTCCTTAATGAGTGATTCTAAGAAAGATGGGGACAGACATTTTAGCACTGTATGTTGCGAGGGCAAGGGATAATGGTTTTAAAATAAAAGTGGGTAGATTCAGATTAGACACAAGGAAAAAAATTGTTATTAGCATGATGAAACATTCAAAAAGGTTGTCCAGAGAGATGTAGATGCCCCATCCCTGGAAGCATTCAAGGTCAGGTGGGACAGGGCTCTGAGCAACCTGTTCTAGGGGAAAATGTTCCTGCTCGTTGCAGGGGGATTGGACTAGGTGACCTTTAAAGGTCCCTTCCAGCCAAAGCATTCTATGATTCTAATGTGATCAGAAACAACTTTACAGTTTCCATAATTCAATTTATTACTTTTCTAACTTCACGTCAAATGTTTCATCTGATGCTAGTTTGGTTCAGAGGAAAACTTCAGGTCAGGAAGCAATGACTTCAACATAAGGGCCCGTCTGCTTCAGATTAGGTATGAAATAAAGAGCTTGCAGGATCAAAGCCAAAACAGCCACATAGGAAAGGTCCTCAAGTATGGAATAACTACCTTGTCCTCCTGGCCTGGGGCACATTTACCAGCTTACTTTATAAAGTTAGGATCTAATTTATTTAGAATTAAGCATATCTCTGTTATAAAATGACCCTTTTTTAGAAAGAATGTAGGTCTCCAGTAACATATAACAGACATTTAGAGTGGGGAGAGAAATCCTACTTACAGAGATTTCCTATAGCCAAAACTGACTCCAAGGGGCACAAAATTTCATCTGGATTCTTGGATATCAAATTGCTTTCCCAGGCTTGAAGTAATTGACTCTGTTACCTCTTCTTTGCTCATCTGAAAGACATTTCCTTTTATGCTCATTCACTAACAGCATCTTGGAAATGCTTTTTACATGCACTTTTGTCTCGTGTATGTTTTTTGTTTTTCAATGATTTTGCTCCACATCCTGTGCTTCCATAACTTTGAATTCATTGTTTATGTGATGAAGTTCCCAAAGTGATCTTGGCAAGCTTAAATGAAGCTTCCTCACCTCCCATTAGGTTCCCTTCCTCCAACATTTGGAACTTCACAATTCAACATGCCTATTTCATCATGCCCCAGAGGCAAAAATAATGCTTTTACAGGAGAAAACTGAAATGCAGGCACAAAATAGTGCATATCCATAGCAGCTTGATGGTAGGACTTGTCTCACCTAAGTGGAAAACCAGCACCAAGTTTTGGCATTCTTTGGCATTCCCAAGTTAACCCTTTAACCACATTCCTGTCTCTCCTCCTTTTAATTTTCTATTTTACATATTGTCTTCATATTTAGAGCTCAGGAACAAGAAAAGTAAACACTGGCGTGTTTTCCTTTTGGCCCTCTGGCTATTTGCACTGGCACTACATGTACATGTACCTTAAAATAGAAAAAAATTTAGGACACCTGAAAATATAAGAGATCTTACTGAATCTTCTGAATTAATGTTGACAGAATCTCTCTAGTTGCTAAAAAAGTGTATCATCTAGAGACATTTATTCCAATGCATTTGTAACCCTGCATAGTACACAAGTATGAATGACATGCAGAAAACTTCCTTTCAGGAGACAAGGAAGAAAGTGATAATCCTGCTTTTTGTGGTGCTGGCATACATGACACACAGAAAGACAACATGGGGACTTTTTTCCCTGTAGGCTCTCTTCAGATACTGGAAGGTTGCTATGAGGTCTCCATGAAACCTTCTCTTCTCCAGGCTGAACACTCCCAACTTTCTCAGTCTGTCCTGATAGGGAAGGTGCTCCAGTCCTCTTATCAACTTGGAGGCCTCCTTCTTCAGCCATTCCATGTTCTTCTTATGTTGGTCACACTAGAACTGTATGCAGCATTCCAAGAAGGGTCTCACAAGATCAGGGTAGAGGGGGAGAATCACCTCCTTCAACCTGCTGGCCATTTCATTTTACTTTCATTTACACTTATCAGAGAGACTGAACTCATTCTGAAGACCAGAATTGAAAATTAGCCATGTTCGCCTTGGAGACTGGAGTTAAGTAATGTGAATAGTAAAGTGGAGAAAATGTGCAAATAAAAGAGCTGGATTAATCTTCTCACATGACAGAAACAGCACAGTTCCCATGGAAGATTAAAGAGACTAAGTGTACACCAACATACTGGATTTCTACACCCACCTTCCCACCCCCTCTCTCCCATTTCAGCTTTCCCACTGAAAATTGTTAAACATAACTTCCTGAGTATCAGCCTGAAGAACCGTTCCTGCAAATGTATAGACTGGTAATATTTCAACCTATCTACTCAGCTCAGAAGAAAAGTCGTAAAGATACTATTAAAAAAAAAAAGTTAAGCAGCCTTACTGGAAAAATACACTGGTGATACTCGGGCTGAATCATGTTTTTTCCTGGTACTAGCAGGGTTTAGGCTGAGACAAACCCCTCAGACTGATTTTCCTTGTTTTACAACCTCACAGTCACATCTGACTTCATTCTTCATAGTTCTAGAAGTTTTTTTCTCCTCCTTGCCAGAGACTACCACCTCTCCACAGGCCAGGTTAATATTCCATTGCAGATATCCATCCCTTCTATCCAGCACACACATCCCCAGCTCTCCTACATTCACCTATGCAGGGAGCAGCCATCCTGCTCTTTCTCCACATGCTTTATTTTTTTTGCCCCTATGGCTTCAGATTCCTGGTGAAACAGCAGCAAGTCTTTTGGCTCTAAAGCATACCTTTAAAACAGGTATTTCCACAGCCCTCAATTTCAAAGGCTGGCTGAATACTAGAAATACTTCAAGAAGGGAAGGGAATGAAAAATTAGCATACTTTATCTGTTCTAATAAGATGGAAGCTACATTTATAACTTTTCACCATTTACAAAAATAGGCTTTAAAATACATCCCCTGCTAAAGTTAAATGAATGCAAGTTTAGAGAATGGATATAAGACATCAACACTGGGAATGAGAAGAAATCAGTAGAGGTTTTATTGCTAAAAGGTCAACAACACTTACAAAGAGATTCAATCTTTAAAGCCCTGCAGAATTTCATTTAAAAAAAAGAAAAAAGAAAAAACCCCACAACACCATGGAAAACATCTGAAAATAGGAATCTGCAAGTAGCTTCTCAGTGTGTGACCCTGCATTGGAAAAGATGTTGCACAGTGTATGCCCACTGCCACCTACAGACAGAGAGCTCAGAGCTCAGTGCCCAGGGAGAAGAGCTAGTGAACCCAGGATGTCGCTATTCCCAGACAGGAGACACTCAGCAGACTAAGTATACTAGCCCAGTTTTCATAAACTTTATACACATTCCAAATTGTCTGTGACAAAAGCATCAAGGAAAATATAAAAGACAACAATAGTAATGCATTTGATGTGTCCATTGGCAACAAGAGTACATAAGAAAACCAGGTTGTCTTAAAATACATTCTAGATTCAAAAAGCAAAGGCAGCTATTATACACACATGGACCATAATTGTGTTTGCTGTTGGTATAATTTTACTAGGAGCAGCATTTACAACCTCATTGAGGGAAATGGAGACACAAATTTTAAGTGGAGGCTGAAAAGACAAGTTAATCAACTGTGTTAACAGTAACATATGATGGCACTGATACTTTTCCTACAAACATGGTATTTCTGCAAGTAACACAGCCAGCACACATGGGAGAATATTCCTGTCATCTTCTCTTCAAAGCAACATCTTCAATAACGTTATCACATTGCATGCAATTTACACTCATTTTGTAAGAGTTTATGATGAATTAAGTAAGTCCTAATTTAAAAAAACAAAAAATAAAAAACAAACCAGAAAAAACCCAAAGCAAAACCAAAAATATCACTTGTATAAGAGTATGAGGTAGAACTCTGCCTCTAGACAAAGATAAAGGCTTTGAAAAGCAAACAGAAAGCACAATTTCAAAATCATTCCAGCGTTGTAAGTTTCCCCAGTTAGGAATAAAATCGTGCTGAAGTTTCAGACATGCTTTTCTAACATTTTTTAATAAGCATTTGCATGGTCTTTGCAGAATGTACCCTTTTGTTTACCGGTATGTTAAACTACTTTGAGTTTTATTCTTCCCCCCAAAAGTGGCAAGCAGTGTTAAAATTTTGATTTCATTAGGTTAAAATCTGTCACTTTAATGAGATTTTACTTAGATCAGAGAAATAAAGGCAAAAACATTGAATAAGAACTGTGTAGAGCCTTTAAAATAGCACAGTTACTGTCAAGATCTTACAGCAAGAACATTTTCATGAAGCAGGTATCAGGAATAATACATATGTTGAAATAAATATATTTACACACATGTTTTTAAGACTGGTGAAACATTGATCTTAAATTTATTTGAAGGAAAGGCTGCACTTAATCTTATTTTAATACAATAGGACTATTAAAAATTAGTTAAAGATCTATCTCCTTGGGAAATCAAATTTAGTGAACACATCTAGCCATTTTCATAGTCAGCTTCATACTATTGAAAACATGGGTTACCACATCATCTGCAGGACTGGAATGCAGTAAATCCCAGCAGAGCTCCTAGAAAGCACTTGACCTCCTCCACACAGGATAAGAGTTCTGTGTTTGTGTAGTAATAGTGTAAGAAAAACTATATCCAGATCCGAGACTGACACAGTTGTCCTTCCTAAACCATTTTAAGGTACAAACTTCCAGCCACAAATTAGTCTATCAAGGCTGCTCGTTGATGAACTCTGCCAAATTAAAATGCTGGTAGCTATATTACCCATTTATACCACATTTATCCAAATAGGTTAATAAAACAATTTTTATACCATTTTCAAAATAATAATTTTAGATAATTCACTTCCCATGCTCTTGGGTCCTGAATATAAAAAGGAGGCCCTCCAAAAAGTCTTAGCACAAGCAGAGGATGGATTAATATGTACAATTGAATTTGCTTGCAAAATGCGCCTGCAGCCAAAGAAAACTCCAGAAAGCACAGAACAGCTTTATGCATGTGTTCAGAGCTTCCTCAGCATCCAGTTTAACAGACTAAAAAAAGAAAAGAAGTTATAAGTTAACATTGTCCTGAGTAGAGGGAGCTGTATTTAATGGAAGAGGTCTGGAAGCACATCAATTTTCTTTCATATTCTTCTGGTTACTGTCTTTACTGTGTAATAAAACTGTCAAGTTCTTTTGACTATAGTGAATTATCTACCTTTCCTTTCAAGCAGTAAAACCTATAAATATTTCAAAATATACTCTATTTATCTCCGTTTCTCTTTAAGCTGTACAGGAGGAATCACATTCTATTTTGTACTTTTAATGAGCTGCAGAGCATTATAACATATACATACATGTCAACCACATCAGCCTCATTAAGACTTAAAAACATGTTTTTCTATTGAAGAAAATTAAAAATATGAAGTTAGCAGATGAATGACTTAAAGTTGAAGGGTGATAATTAACCTGGAGGTGGCCTCTTGCTAAACTGACTGTGTTATTTCTAGAATCTAAACCACTGACTCCCAATTCCGTAACACAGCATGCTTTCATTGCGTATTAACGCAAGACAACATTGCAAAGGGGTTTAGTTTCTTAATCGCTGCTTCTGCTTGTCCAGAAAACTTGGGGGACTTTTTTTTTTCTTTCTTTTTTTTTTTTTTTTAAATTAAAATCCCCACATTGGCATTCTGGGAAAGCACTATACGCTACCAGCCAACCTTACCACTTCGTTAATGTCATTTTTGGCATTGAACTTGTTGGTTATTCTGCAGTCTTTCACAGAGGAACTGTCAAATACAATTTCTTTTGTCACACAAAATACTTCTTTTAGTCTTGCCTTGTCCAAAATAATCAAAGAAAAGATCATGTAGTATATTCTTTTTTGAGGGTTATGTTGGCTTTTTTTATCTTTTCAAAGACAAATAAGGACTGTGTGCTGAAATAAAGCACATGACCCAGCAAATATGCTGTGCACTGATATTTAAATAGAAAGACAACTGGCACAACTCCACTGGTTATTAAGTGATTTTGTAGTAAATAACATTCATTAAGTACCTCACATTTCTATAAAAAGATTAATCTAGAATTCACAAAGGTTTTTTTGTTTGTTCTTGCTGCATAACAGTTTCCTCAAGAATTCCCTCAGTTCTTCATTCACATTTCTTCACCATATTTCTAGTTATAAAATAGGCAACATTCTCCTAAAAAACCATTTCTCTGTGGTGCAAAATAGAAAGTACTAAACTCTCCATTGCTAATCCAAGTTCACATTGCTTAGCCAGAAACTGAGATTAACAAAAATCAGCTATGAAATTATTTATAAACAATAAATATGTAATAGAAGATTAAATTATCATAGTATGATTTACTCATGGCCTAAAAAAACACATTTGAACTGAACTGTGTGATGAAAGCCAATTCACAACTACAAATTCACATAAAGGTTGAAGAAACTGTGGAAAAAAATATAATTCTGATTTTTAAGCAAGAACTTCAGGGTAAAAAACAAGCCACATAGTAGAGGCAAAGCAAAATGGCATTTCAAACGCTTTCTGTTGCCAAAGATTGGGCTAGAAAAATTTTAAAAGTGGCCACAGAGCACTGAATTGTGAAGGACTTTCATTTCAAAACCTCTTCTGCATAACAACGTGTTTTACTCACAGTGTCTGATGAACAGGGGTTTTTTTCTACATTTGTGGATTCATTTAGAAGAAAAGTAAACTAGTCTTTAAAATACACTTTGCAAAATACAAGGTAAAGTTTTAGCACAGGCAATGCAAGTTCTTTCTGCTCTGGGACACACAGTGTCCCCAGTTGTGTCATCCAACATGGTCACAAATTTTTAGCTGATTCTAGATCAACTGTGAAAGCCTCCAAATCATGACAGTCCTCATAGATGTCATATCATGCTTCCAATGGAAAATAGAGCTTGGATTAGGCAGAGGTACATAGGTCCTGACCTGCAGCATCCTCAAGGAGTACTGCTCTGTTTTGTACTTATCACTTCTCTGGTGCCTGTTCCCCAGCTACCTGCCTCCTGTGCAGGATGACTTTATTACTTCTTCCAGCCTCACCTGCCCATGGGATGACATGAAAATCCATGCCACTTTGATCCTTGGGGAACAGGAGACCTCTTCAACAGAAGGTTTTAGAAGACATTAAAGGAAGTGGGCAGCTTTTCATTACATTTTACAAAATACCGCTTTTTAAAGAAACTTCTGTTTTCTTACAGCAGAATAAAGAAAACTTACGTTGAATCTGCTTTGCTCCTTTTCAGTTGCACATTTCCATGCTGCTGGATTTCCTGTTCTCTAGATTTTTGTTTCTCTCTCTTGACTTTATCTTCTTCCTAATCTGATTACAGGAACTCATGCCAACAGTAGAAGAAAACGCATCATGCTAGAATTTCACTGTGTTGCCAGGGAGTGTAGGTTATACATTTGGATTCCTCTGACTATGAAAACCTGACACCAGAGGAGACTGTCGGTATTAGAAACAAATATTGAACTCTAGGCCCTTGGTGGTAAAGGAAGAATACAGGGGACAGAAAGGACATGCTGAAATCCAGAGATGCAAAGACAAGGGAATGAACTATAGCCCCTGCCTCTTCATGGTTCCTATCTTGAAACCATTTTTATCTTTAGAGCTAATTTAAGACTGTTTTATGAAGAAGGAACCCAACAGTTTGCTCTTCAAGTTATCCGATCTGAGGGCTATTAAAAAAATGCTCCATTGTGATGTATGAACTGCATGCTCTGCCCTTTTACGATTGCTCTAGATTCTAGAACAATTCCTGGCAATAGTTGCCAGAGCTATTCAGAAACACAGCCATGAAGTAGAGACCTGCATGCACAGTTTAAAATTGAGAGATCAAGCTTTTGGCCTCCTCTACCCTTCAGGAAGCAAGAGCCCATTCCACCTGCATTTTCCTGCTGGGTCCCAGAGAGTGCTAACAGACTTCTTCAGGCCCTGGGCCATGGAGCAGGGAAAGAACAGAGTAGTGCACTACACACTTTAGTTGCCCCTGACGTGTTTTTAGGTCTTGCGGGCTGACTTTGCTCCTAGATTCAGAAAGTCGGTCTGGTACAATGCCAGAACGGTTTTAATGGTATTTCATAATCAGAATGGATAATACCTGATGTTACCCTCATAACATACACCAGGAAGCCCAATTGTAATGTGAATGCATAAAAAATATGGTCTGATGTAGGCTTGAAGAAAGACTCCCAAAGGACACAGACTACAGTAACAGCAGATGACTGGACTCCTTCCATTAAGCCACTGCATTTCCTGTTCCGCTATTTTGAACACGTTCATGGATGGTATTCCAGACATAGGTTCTGGTATCAAAATGTGATTATTTACTACTTTCCTACAAGGAACATTACAGAACACGAAAGTATTGTTGCATAAATTGATGTTGGCAGTATCATTCCAAAATATTCTGGCTTTCAATTGGAATGAAGGTGAGGCATCATTTCTCTATTAACTGATAGAGCACATTAGCAACCATTGATTAGTATTTATCACATCATACTTCAGGACACCAGACAGAGGCATCACACAAACTCACATGAGTACATTCACTTCCTGCACACAATCAAGTCCTTAACAACAGAATGGCAGTTCCAACAGTGCCTAGCAAATTCCTAACGCAGGAATTACAGATTTGAGAAAAATGGCAATGACTTAAAGGCTGTTGCTATACTTCTGCATGAAAAATATTTATTATATGAAACATTGTTTAAATGAAGGATTCCAGTTTAAACAGAAACTGAGTGATATACATTCTCATGGCTTCAAGAGTTTGTTGCTTTATTCAATATAGAGAAAAGACTGAAAACACGTACCTTTTCAAAGACATCCATAGTTTGCTTAGATGTTTTTGCCAACTACCAGAGAGACAAAAGACATACTGTACCAATGTCTTAGTTTGAAAGACAGATACCCACCAAGGAAGGTGGGAACCTTCCTGGGAGGGGAGAAATTACCCCTTCCCCCGAATTACTGTACCTCTGGAAATTACGAGGCTTTCTGAGCACAAATGTGGGAAAAGGAATAACAATTCTTTACTAAAGGTATAGCTATGACACAGCAGAACAAACAATAGCAATAGCAACAACAGAAACCAGTAACAAAACTTTTCCCGCCCGTCACGTGGTTTTCCCTGTGGTGTAGTTGCACCCACACCCGACAGGGGGCGCCGATGAGTCAGGTGAGGCAGGAGGCTGCAGTGCCTCACTCACAGCTGCAGGGGGCGCTGGTGAGGCAGGGAGGCTGCAGT